>JAHQIW010005233.1:0-18972 GCA_019055375.1 Parelaphostrongylus tenuis | reverse complement strand
CGAATATGGACTCCCTGGTTATCCAGAGCCTCTGTAACCGCTTGTGTTTCCTCTGAATCAAAGGCTTTCTTCAGAGGTGAAAGTGAGACAGAGTGGTTGTTTGCGTCTCGTACAACTTCGATGAGTCTTGTGATCGTGTGGATGTGGTCTAATGGTACTAATTCCTTTTCGGAACCCTGCTTGTTCGCATGGCTGGCTTTCGTCCAGTGTTACGTCGATCCTGCTTAGAATGAACTGAGTGAAGAGTTCATAGATGATGGACAACAAGCAGATTGGGCGATAATTGCCTATGTTAGAAAGGTCTTCCTTTTTGTACAACAACACGGTTTTGCTGGTTTTCCATTGAATGAGAACCTTGCATTCTGACATGTGGCGAGTGAAGAGCCGAGCCAGGCTGTTGATGAGAGCTGGAGGTTCTTCAAAACTTCTGGTCTAGTCCCATGTGGACCAGGTGTTGTTCTGTTCTTCACCAACGATGTACCGTGTTGGATTTCGGAAGAGAGGACCGGTGGAACGACAGATTCGTCCTCTTTCAATTTATATGACGGTAAGAGGACATGGGTAACGAAGAGATCCAAGTAGCATTGGTGGATGATTTCCCCATTGCCCTTCTGGAAGCTGTAAGTGTCCCGTCAGGGCATCGGAATGCAGACATCTTGGTCTTAAGATTGGCGAAGCCTGTCTGGGCTTTGTGAATGCTTTTTCTACCTCTGTAGCCTTTGCCATAACGCTGCTTGTCTCTCTTTGAGGCCTTCTTATACCGCTTCTCTGTAGCGTTTCGTAAGTTCTGCCATAAGATTTCGGTTGCCCTCAACTCGTGCGATTCCACGTTGACGTATGAGCTCGAGTGTCTGCAGAGACAAATGTCTCTTCGTGACTTTAGAACTTTTGGCTTTCATAGCGCCAACGTGAAAATAATCAACGAGCCGGTCGTATTCTTCGTCGGTGTCGTCGATGACGGTATTTTCCCAATAGCCGACTAATGATTCGAATACATATCAGTTTGTGGTAGTTTTGGGACTTCGTAGTTTGACTTTAGCGGCCTTCTCTGCTTTCCGCGACTGACGGAACATTGCGCGAAGGGAGCGACGATGTTATACTAAGCTCTATTATTCGGTTAGTATTTCAAAATGCCAATACGGATTTGATTTGAAAAATCTTCAAAAGAGTGTCTACCAGAAAAACCCATCGTTGAACTTCCTGGTTCGAGTAAGGTCACCATAGGCTGTTCACAATTTTTTAGCAAAGGACCCATTCGGACCAAAAAATCATCTAAGTTGATGCGCCTTCATATCACGCTTGGCAACCACGCACTCTTGGTTTCTATTCGTCTCTTAATTTTCGAAATCCATCCAAGAATCTCGAGAACTTAACCGCTTTTTGTTTTTGATTGCTACGCAAGGATTGCGACTATCTGTGAACTGGAATTTGTCACCACTGTCCAAGTCCTCCGAGTGCCTGGATATATTTCAAGAATTCGAAGTGAATGGAAAGACAGATATTTCATTATTGAACCACTTTTAGCTTCTGGTTCGGTGTTAAGTATATACCATATGATGAAGTGTGATTTATAAAACTTTAGCGTCGGCGCGACTCGAACCCGCATTTTAGCCTGTCCGAGGGCGGGTCAGAGCACGACCACTCAAGGAAAAAGTGAACCTTTCTCGCACGAGCTAAAATAGGTTAAGATTGCGAGGTACTATTGTTCACGTTGGAGTTATAGAAATTCGGTCTTTCCACACTCCTTCCATTGTTCTTATATCAAGTTTTCCGTTCATCTATGCTATCTGCTCGTCCTACAACGTTAGCTCGATAGTCAGTGAACAGCAGGAAAGCAACTGCGCTACAGCGATAATCCTGAGAGATCGTCCCCTTCAAGCGAAGTGCGCGGGGTTTGCCATTGCTCAAATTTGCGCACCACCACTTTCCTCATTATCGGCCAGATGTTGTTTCTGTATTTGTATCTATATTTTTTTCTCTTCCTCATCGAAAAATTGATTATTTTGGCTTCATTCGCATATTACGAGAGATCAAACCGTCTTCGAGGAGTTTCCTAGAGATAATCGCGATCTGGATAGTTCTCAGGAATGCGAGCTGTTTTTGTTTGTGTCCTTGTTTTGGTTGTCTCTTTGTCGATGTCCTCGGACGCAGTTCTTATGTTGCTAGTCGGGTCGGGGCTCCTATTGCCTTTGCCAGCCAGTTTCCATAAGGCAAAACTGGCAACAAGCGGAATAGGATAATCCGAGTTCAAATGATTGTGTTTGTGTGTTCGGTCTTGACGCTATCCTATCTTATTTCTTTCAGGTCTTGCGAATCATTTCGATTTTCCTGCGAATCACTCCGAAAATCCTGAAGATTTTTCAAAAGCCGTTAGGGTGAGTTTTGTAAATCTTAAAGACTGTGACTGACGCAAGGTTGGTAATAGTTGTTGTAGTAGCAGTCGTAGTAATGGTGCTATGATGGCCAGCGTTTGGAGGACTCCGCCTTCTTCAGATTCTAAGGGTCGATTGTATTTGAAAGATCGGCGTTTCGCTAACCTCGGCTTCAAGTCAATAATATGAGTATCAATTACTAAACTGTTTGAGCAGGCTCGAGATGTTGTTGACGTTAATATTAACGTCAATGTTGAGTTGGTATACATCGCAGTACAAATCGTGGGTAGTTTCGACGACACCTCCTTCCACACGTCCTGGACGTACATTGTATTCGTCTGAGTCGGTGGCAAAAACGATGCATCACCTCCCGCTGAATCAAAGTAGAAGATTAGGCGCACGTAATGTGCCAAGTCTTGTGTTGCAGAGACACATTCGTCCTTTCGGTTCATTTTCGGGTTTTTTCTTTGCATTTATCCAAGACGCTTCGAGAGTTTTTCGCGTTGATGTTTTTCACCTCTGTGATAAGATGGACTATTGAAAAATGGAACTCATCACTGGAGAAAAACTTATCAGAGCAGTGTTAGCAACCATTCAAAAGCTGAGCTCCAGCTCCAAGCTACAGCTCCGGATTGTCGGTTTTCAAAGAAACGTTTTCTTCGCTGTGTTGCTACATCAAGAGATTTTTTGCGTTGCAGACGACATGGAGTGTTTTCATTGATTTTTGACCTCCTGTCTACATGTTTTTTTAAGCAAAAATGAAATAATCCATTCGTTTTACCAATATATACATATCTACATACCCTTCATGTTATTATATGTACTGTATCAGAACTCAAACAATTCCCCTCCCTTTCGTTAGGGCAGATTATACGGTCTTCTGAGTGGCGCAGTCGATCGTAAAGGCGATTGCGCGCTAGTTGACGGCGTAGGGTGTGGGTGGAAGTTCGAGTACTGTCACCGAACTTTCAAGACCACTTCTTTTTGGGTGGCATCTAAATAGCCCAGCTGGCCTTACTTGATCTGAAAAGCAGCCTGAAAGCGACCTTATCAAGTGCGAGGTTTTTGTTTTGTTTTGTTTTGGGACGTGACCCTACTAATTCATCTGACTCCATTGGGACCATGTACTGTGGCCATGGCCAGAGGTGTAATCGCTCAATATGGCTATTATTCGTGCAAAGTTCAGCGATTCTTTTCTCTTTTCGTCTCTTGTGCAATATTTCTAGCAGTTCTTGATAAGCTGAAAGGGTTGAATACGACTTCAAAGCATTAATGATTGATGAGATCCTTTCCAGTCTGTCATTACAGTCATTACATCGTAAAGAAGTTGGTAGCGCTCATGAGAGGAGTCTCAAAAAATATTCAAAATATTTAGTACTTTTGCTGATCTTTCGCAGTGTTCTATTGTTTCATATATCGTTAAGAAAATGAATGGTGAGCAAAAATGCGACCTCAGATGGGAGTTGAACCCGTGTTTCATCCATACTGGGAACGCGTGCTACCACTATACCACCGAGCTATACTTGCGCCATCACTCATTCTTCAACATCTCTATGATAGCTGTCAGCCACCAACCTTTAACAGGTTTGGTCGGGTATGCGATTTCGCTTTATAATCCCAGTTGAGCTGACAGCCATAGTAATATTTAATACTCGAAATTTCTAGTATTTTTACTGCATTTTTCACCAGTTTTATAAAGCGGTATCGCATACCCGACCAAGCCTGTCATGGGTTAATGGCTGAGAACTATTAAAAAGATGTTGAAGAATGAGTGGTGGTGCATATGTGCCTTGGTGGTGTAGTGGTAGCACGCGTTCCGGTATAGATGAAACGCGGGTTTGACTCCCGTCCGAGGTCGTATTTTTGCTCACCACTCAATTGTCTTAGGGATATCTGTGACAGTTATTGTACTGATACCTAAACCTCTGCGTCGTTAACTGATCCACAGCTCCTTCTGTGATCGTTTGTGTAACTGAGAAAGTTGTATAACTTACTCTTTGAGAAAAAATAGAGAGGATTTGTATGAGTTTGCGCACAATATAGTTAATGTCATGTAAGGTATGAGGGAATAAACACATTTGGATGCTTGAATGGTCCATCTTCACAATTAGTGCGAATCGCAGCACAATTTCTACTGTAATTTCCACTTTCCATTCTCTTTTTCTCGCGACTGTCGTCCGTGGTGGTGGTTTGATTCGAGCTTCACGACTGGCGGGAGTTTCAGAGCGTGACCTGTGAAATATTGGCAGGTGCAAACAGTAAAGCTGATTAATTTTTCTAATAAACACGTCTGCCAACGTGTAGATAGGTCGGTGGCCGATCTGATGGACGGGTTATTCTCGTGAAATCCACTGTACACTTCGTTTTGTCTATCTCTTGTCTGATCTTCTTACCTTATGGCCGCCCGTCTGTGTTTCGCTGTTCCCATGAACACATTAGTGAAACTGCTCTGTCACTTTGTGTCGGCATAAAAGAGCATTTAGATGATGGTTTGAAATTCGAGAAAGTACACTTATACGTATACACAGGGCATAAAAGCTCAACGATAATGATTTTGAATTAACTGCCACGGTCTTCGCCCAAGAGTTGAAAGAATCGACGCTTAAAACTCTTCGAGGGTTTTGGATAAACGTTGTAAATCCAGGATGAACAGGATGGACGACTCGTCACAAGCACGCGTAACATGGCGCCACCGTTTGATCCTTTGCCATCACCTAAGCGGTATCAAGGAGCACCGATGATTCACAAAATCTTCCAAGTAATGAAATACAATGTAGCTCCAGACTCTGAAGAGGTCAAGTCAGGGTCAGTTATCGAACTGGTACTATTGCGACTATGACAATATTCGTTCCTGCCAAAAGAGATGCTTTAAATGTATATATATATATATATATGCATATGTGCTTGTACATATATATATATATATATATGTGTATATATATATATATATATGTACACTTGTGTGTACATATACATTTACACATGTTAGTGTGTACACACGTATATATGCGCAAATACACGTGTGTATATATGCACATATATGTGTGCGTGTATATTCGTCCATGTGTACATGCATAAACATGTATGTGTTATGTGCGTATGTGCAAATAATCAAGGCTGAGATGTATAGAAACAGTGTTCTGAATCAGTATGTACTTTTTTTCAAACGTTTTGAGCATTTGACTTCCGAGCACCTTACCTGGGGATGTCTAACTAGAAAGTGATCTCACCCCCAGCGTGGGATTTGCTCAACCTCCTCTCTGCCACTCGGCATCCATGCATCTGGAGGACGGATGCTGGTTCAATCCCCTATCACAACACTTCACTGTATTCTTTTTGGTATCAGCTTTTGGTTTTCATTACAATATTCTCAAATCGGTGACACACCATATCTCATATTATAACGCTATAATACAAACGATCAATGTATGTAGTTAATCATCATATAACAGCATAATATATTTACATACTACGTAACAAATGGTGATAAATAATTTATATACTTTGATCGTTTGTGTTACAGTATTAAAATATCAGATAATTGGAACGATAATTGGAGTGGGTTTGGACTGTCAGTGATCTGAGCATATTGTAGTGAAAACAAACAGACAGTACGAAAACTACAGTGAAGCGTTGTGGTAGGGAATCGAACCAGCAACCTTCTTCCCGGTAGGCGGGTGCAGCGTGGTTAGGGGAGGTGGAGCCGTTCCCACGCTGGTAGTGAGCGCACTTGCCTGTTGGACACACCCAGGTTTCGTCGTCGCAACTCAAACGGTTAAGTTCAAATGGGAGGCTTCAATTATGTTTTCTCTTTAGCTTGATGTTGGCTTGACCGTTGAATATGATCTAGGGCGGTATTGATCCATGGCATATGAATTTGTTGTGAGATGTGAGCTTAAACATCAGTGACACTCCTCTACTGTCTCATGTTCCATGGAAGAGCTCAGCGGTTATCGACTGCTGAAATGAGCAACATTTTTTCGTCTCATCTTGTGCATTCATGAAGTGACTTATCCTTCTTGTCTACATCATCAAATCTTTTACAGAGGCTCGTATCTAGGTACACGTGCTTCTCAGGTACAGATCGTTACCTCAATCCGCTTTGATCATAAGCAGCCTTGAATGGCTTCGATTTCAGTTTTCCTCTCTCTTCTTGTCCCTTCAAAAAAAATTTGTGTCGTGATCCTTAGGTCGTCCACACCCCTATGGATACAATTAGAGTTTCCACATAGACTTTGCTGTTCCCATCTACAATAAGTGGTCTTTGAATACGCATTTATGTGTATATGCACAAGTATACATGTAGGCTTATCTTTATATATATATATAAATATGTATATATATATATATATATACATATATGCACGCATATCTATGTATGTGCGTATATGTACGTATATATATATATATATATATATATATATACATGACCAAACGTGATATACACATTGAACAACGTTTATTCAAATGTACCAAGCGATAAACGTTATCCAAGTACTCCCGTATCTAGTCTAACGCCACCAGATTTCCATCATAGCTTCATTCACTGAGAGTCCTCTTCATCGGCCCTCGTTGAACATCAAAAGCGGGTTCCTATTCGTTTTCAGTTACCTTATTTGATGTCTCTCATATGAAGCGCATGTAGAGTAGTGGTCAGGAGTGCCCTGCTCGTACAAGTCTCTCACAAGGTTGATGGTTCGATCTCGCGCTTAGTCTCACCAAGATCCATCACTCAGGAGCGGTAAACTGTGTTGTTATATGTTAGACAACGACAAATAGATAATCGATCTTATTGGTTGAGCAAGAACTTTTCATAAAAGTATTAGTAACCATTGAAAAGCCGAAATCTATAGCTAGCGCCACACGTGCCTAGTTTATGATAAGACTCTTCTGTAAAGCCTTGACGAAAAGAAAACATTTGTGTTTTACATACGTGTTTTTATTGTAGGACAAAGCTCTTTCTTTATACTAATAGCAATCAGTCGGTAGCATAAGATCCAGTGATGTCAGCCATTATTCACAAAGCACGTCGTCCCCAAAGAGTTAAAGACGATGGGTGACTCTGAATTCGCCTTCCCAAGAGCCTATTCGTACTACTAGCACTTTTTCAATTTAGAGACTTTGTTATTCGTCTTAACAGTTGTTTTTCTTACTGTTGGTCCTAGCATTTCTAGCATTCAATATGTTTTTTCGTCTTTTTTACTTAACGCCTTTGTAATACTGGCTGAACAAGTTTCATTGCAATCTCGAGAATAACCTGGCAGTGGCGTTCCGTACTGAGCTGGTTTTTGACTGGGCGGAGAGCCTTGGGGGCCGAGTTCACTTCCAGGCGCGCCGCGACGAGCACGATAACCATTGGGCCACGGCGCTGCTGCTACTCCATCACCTTTATCACCTATCGTCCCGTTAGTCGTCGAGTGATTCGAGCAGGCACCAACAACACTTCCATTTTTCCCTATCGCGTGCAAGAGTAGCCCAGTGAGTCCTCGCTCTAGGGATTCGTTGAGCATCATTTCTTTCTTCTAGACTTTTCGTAAAGAAATTGGACTATTGGGTCGGTGGTCTTCCTGTAAAGCGCTGTGACCCGGGGAATCTACTCGGTAATGGCTCTCGTCCATCGGTTGTCGTTGAAGCGCATCACGTGTCCGGCCCAGCTTATTTTCGATATCCTGGTGTGTAGAACGGCGTCATTGTCCTCCGACCGTTGCTAAGTTGGTCGACTTCGGATCCTTTCTCTCATTAGCGAGATACGGGATACCCCTAGCATCGGCCTTGACTACGCATTCAATAACGCCAACTGAGCTTTCATCCTGCATACGTAGCTACCAGGTTTCTGCTGCATACGTTAGGACAGGGATAATTGTCGAGTCGAAAAGGTGGCCACGGAGTCAGATGTTCTTTGTCCTCTTCACTACATCTTTGATGCTCGTAAACGTTCCCCAAGCCGCTCGTTTTCCCTTCTCAACTCTGGAGCTAGGTCCTTCATCATGTTGACTTCACGACCTAGATAGACGTAACTGGAGCATTCGGGGACGTTCGTTTCGTTGAGCGTAACAGGGGAATGCAAAACCCATCCGTTCCTCATGAACATCGTGTTAGTTGAATTTAGTAGAACGCTAATCTTTCCACACGCATTGTCGTCAACATTCGTTCCGCTTGTTTGATGTTTGGTGTTATGAGAGCGATATCGTCAGTAGAGCGAAGGTGGTTTAATTGCTGATCGTCAATCCTCATTCCCATGTCGTCCCATTCTAAAGTTCGCATGATGTTTTGGTGAGTAGCAGTGAATAATTTTGGCGAAATCGTATCACCTTATCGAACCCCTCTTCTTACGTCAATGGTGATATTGTTGTAGAATGAAGATATCTTGGTTGTGAGTTTTCATATAGCTCACGAAGGATCGTCATATATCGAGCAGGGACTCATTGGTTTTCCAGAGCCTCTAAAACCGCTTCTGTTTCCATTGAATCGAAGGCTTTCTTCAAATTGAAAGTAAGACAGAGCGACAGATTGTATCTCGTGAAACTTCGATAATCTTGTGATCGTGTGGATGTGGTCTATGGTACTAAATCCTTTTCGGGACTTTGCTTGTTTGCATGGCTGGCCTTCATCCAGTGTTCTGTCGATCCAGTTTAGGCTGATCTGAGTGAAGAGTTTATAGACGTTGGACAACAAGCAGATTGGGCGATAATTGCGTATGTCGGAAGAGTTCTTCCTTTTTGAACAACAAGACGGTTTTACTGGTTTTCCATTGAATGGGAACCTTGTATTCTGACAGGTAGAGAGTGAAGAGCCGAGCCAGGCTGTTGATGAGATCTGGCTGTAGGTTCTTCAGAAGTTCTGGTCTAGTCGTGTGTGCATCGTGTGTTGTTCTGTTCTTCAACGACGGTATACCTTGTTGGATTTCGGAACGAAGGATCGGTGCAACGCAGATTCATCCTCTTTCAATTCATATGACGGTAAGAGGACATGTGTAGCGAAAAGATCCGAGTAGTATTGGTGGACGATTTATCCCATTGCAGTTCTGGAAGCTGTCAGTGTCTCGTCAGGGCATCGGAATGCAATCATCTTGGTCATATAATTGGCGAAGCCTGGCTAGGCTTTGCGAATGCTCTTCCCAGCTTTTGCAGCCTTTGCTATAAAGCTGCTTGTCTCTTTTTGAGGCCTTCCATGTCGCTTCTTTGAAGCGTTTCAGACGTTCGCCCGTAAGATTTCGGTCGCCTGTAGCTCGTGCGATTCCACGTTGACGTATCAGTTTGAATGTCTGCGGAGACAAACGTCTCTTCGTGACCGTATGACCCTCGGCTTTCATAGCGCTAACGTGACGATGTTCAACGAGCGATCGTCTTTTTCGTCGATGTTGTCGATAACGGTATCTTCCCAAGAGCCGACTAATGATTGGAATACATCTCAGTTTGTGGTAGTTCTGAAACTTCGTTGTTTGAGTCAAGCGGCCTTCTCTACTTTCCGGGAACAACGGAACATTGCGGGAAAGGATGCGACGATGGGCTACTTCATACTATGCTACATCATCCGGTTAGTCTTTCAAAGTGTCAATACGAATCTGATTTCGAATATCTTCGAAGTGTGTCTATCAGAAATCCATCGTCGAACTCTCTGGGTTCGAGTAGGGTCACCATAGGCTGTTCACAATTTTTTAGCAAAGGACCCATTCGGACCCAAAAATAATCTAAGTTAATGCGCCTCCATATCACGCTTGACAAACACGCACTCTTGGTTTTTATTAGTCCCTGAATTTTCGAAATCCATCCAAAAATCTCGAAAACTTAACCGCTTTTTGTTTTTGATTGCTGTCCAAGGATTGCGACAATCTGTGAACTGGAATTTGTCACCACCTACAAGCCCTCAGGGTGTTTGAAAGATTTCAACAATTGAAATTGAATGGAAGTACAAATATCTTTCTATTGAATCGCTCTAAACTCTGGTGTGATGTCAAATATATACCAAATGATGAAGTGTGATGTATAAAACTTTAGCGTCAGCGCGACTCGAACCCGCATTTTACCCTGTCCGAAGGCGGGTCAGAGTACGCCGCTCAAGAAAAAAGTGAACCATTCTCGCGTTAGCTAAAATGACTTAAGTCTGCGAGGACTATTGATCACGTGGAATTATACGGAATTTGGTCTTTCCACTCCTTCCCTTGTCCTTATATCAAGTTTTCCGTTCACCTATGCTATCTGCTCGTCGTACAATATCGATGCGATAGTCAGTAATAACCAGTTGAAAGGAACTGCGCTCCAGCGGCAATCTGAGAAGATCGCCCCTTTAAGCGAAGTGCGCGGGACTTTCCCACTCTTCAAATTTTGCGCACCATCACATTCATCTCATATCAGCCAAGTATTCTTTCCATGTTTTGTATCTACATTTTTGTCCTCTTCTTCATCGAAAAATTGATTATTTTGGCTTCATTCGCATATCACGAGAGATCAGACCGTCTTCGAGGAGTTTCCTAGAGATAATCGCGATCTGGATAGTTCTCAGGAATGCGAGCTGTTTTTGTTCGTGTCCTTGTTTTGGTTGTCTCTTTGTCAGTGCCCTCGGACGCAGTTAATTATGTTGCTAATCGGGTCGGGGCTCCTATTGCCTTTGCCAGCCGGTTTCCGTAAGGCAAAACTGCCAACAAGCGAGATAGGATAATCCGAGTTTAAAATTATTGTATTTCTGTGTTCGATCTTGACGCTATCCTTTCTTATTTCTTTCAGGTCTTGCATTTCGGTTTTCCTGCGAATCACTTCGAGAATCCTGAAGATTTTCAAAAGCCGTTAGGGTGAGTTTTGTAAATCTGAAAGACTGTGACTGACGCAAGGTTGGTAATAGTTGTTGTAGTAGCAGTTGTAGTAGTGGTGCTATGATGGCCAGCGTTTGGAGGACCCCGTCTTCTTCAGATTCTGGGCTTCAGTTGTATTTGAAAGATCGACGTTTCACTAACCTCGGCTTCAAGTCAATAATATGAGTATCAATTACTAAACGGTTTGAGCAGGCTTGAGCTGTGGTTGACGTTAATATTAATGTCAATGTTGAGTTGGTATACATCGCAGTACAAATCGTGGGTAGTTTCGACGACACCTCCTTCCACACGTCCTGTACGTACATTGTATTCGTCTGAGTCGGTGGCAAAAACGATGCCTATGCATCACCTCCCGCTGAATCAGGTTAAAAGATTAGGCGCATGTAATGTGCCAAGTCTTGTGTTGCAGTGACACATTCGTCGTTTCGGTTCATTTTTGGGTTTTTTCTTTGCATTTATCCAAGACGCTTCAAGAGTTTTTCGCGTTGATGTTTTTCATCTCTGTGATAGGATGGACGATTGAAAAACGGAACTCATCACTGGAGAAAAACTTATCAGAGCAGTGTTAGCAACCTTTTTTTTTCTAGCAGTTTGGCACATGTTTTTGATAAGCTGAAAGGTTTGATTACGACTTCAAAGTATTGATTGCTCTTTGATAAGATCCTTTCCAGTCTGTCCTTACATCGACAAGAAGTTGGTAACGCTCCTGAGAGGCGTCTCAAAGATATGGTCTCAAAAATTCTGTGACAGTTCAGAATTTCTAGTATTTTTATTGCGTTTTTCGCAATGTTATAATGTTTCACATGTCCCCAAGAGAATTGAATGGTAAGCGGAATAGCGCGTGCTACCACTGCACCACCGAGCTACATTTGCGCCTCCACTCATTCTTCAACATCTCTGTGTTATTTGTCAGCCACCAACCCTTAACATGTTTGGTCGGGATTTCGCTTTATAATCCCAGTTGGGCTAATGGCCATCGTAATAACTAATATTCGGAGTTTCTAGTATTTCTACTGCATTTTTGGCAGCGTTTATATAGCAAAATCGCAAACTCGACCAGACCTGTTAAGGGATGGTGGCTAACAGCTATTATATAGATGTCGAAGAATGAGTGGTGGTGCAAATGTGCCTCAGTGGTGTAGCGCTAGCATGCGCCCCGGAATAGATGAAACGCGGGTTCGACTCCCGTTTGAGGTCGTATTTTTGCTCACGACTCAATTCTCCTTGGGATATCTGTGACAGTTATTGTACTACTACCTAAACCTCTGCGTCGTTAACTGATCCACAGCTCCTTCTGTGATCGTTTGTGTAACTGAGAAAGTTGTATAACTTACTCTTTTAGAAAAAAAAGAGAGGATTTGTATGAGTTTGCGCACAGAATAGTTAATGTCATGTAAGCTATGAGGGGATGAACACATCTGGACACTTGGATGGTCCATCTTCACAATTAGTGCCTATCCCAGCACAATTTCCATTGTAATTTCCACTTTCCATTCTCTTTTTCTCGCGGATGTCGTTCGTGGTGGTGGTGGTTTGATTCGAGCGTGGCGGCTGGCGAGAGTTTCATAACGTGACCTGTGAAATATCGGCAGGTGCGAATAGTGCAGCTAAATAATTTTTCTAATAAACACGTCTGCCCAACGTGTAGATTGGTCGGTGGCCGATCTAAGGGATGGGTGTATTTTCGTGAAATCCACTGTACAGTTCGTTTCGTCCATCTCTCGTCTGATCACCTTACCTTATGACCGGCCCGTCGTGTTTCACAGTTTTCATGAAAACATTGATGAAACTGCTGGATCACTTTGTGTCCGCATAAAAGAGCATCTAGATGATGGCTTAAAATTCGAGAAAGTACACCTATAGGTACACACAAGGCATAAAAGCACAGCGATAATGATTCTGGAGTAAGTGCCACGATCTTCGTCCAAGAGTTGAAAGCATCAACGCTCAAACTCTTCAAGCAATTTGAGTAAACGTTGTAAATCCAGGATGAACAGGATGGACGATTGCGTCACCAGCACGCATAACATGGCGCCATATCTGCGTTTGATCCTTAGAGCTCAACTGAACGGTATTAAGGGACACCGATGATTTACATAATCTTTCAAGTAATGAAATGCAGTGAAGCTCCAGACTCTGAAGAAGGTAAAGTCAAGGTCAGTCTTCGACCGGAACTATTGCGACAATTACCATATTCGTTCCGGCTAAAAGAGATGCCTTCTATATATATATATATATATATATATATATATATATATATATATATATATATATATGTATATATATATATATTTATATATTTATATATATATATATATATGTACGTATATGTACATTTACACAGGTGTTGGTGTTTACACGCATATATATGCGCATATACACGTATATATATATATATGTGCCACTCGGCACCCATGCATCGGGAGCAAGGTTTCTGGTTTGATCCCCTACCACAACACTTCGGTATATACTTTTTGTTTTCATTACAATATTCTCAAATCGCCGGCACATCATATCTTATATTATAGCGCTGTTACCCAAGCGATCAACGTATGTAGTCAATTATCACCATCTATTCAACAATCTGTAACTTATAACAGCATAATATATTTACATATGACCTAACAAATGGTGATAAATAAATTATATACTTTGATCGCTTGTGTTACGTGTTGCAGTATCATTTCTTTGAAACGATAATTGGAGTGGTCTGGAATCTCAGTGATTTGAGCACAGTAATGAAAACAAAAAGATAGCACGAGAACCACAGTGAACTGTTGTGGTGGGGAATCGACCCAGCAACCTTCTTTCCGATGGACGCGTGCCGAGTGGCAGGGGGAGGTGGAGCCGTTCTCGCGCTGGGAGTGAGCGCACCTGCCTGTTGGACATCCCCAGGTTGGGTCGTCGCAACCCAAACGGTTAAGTTCAAATGGAAGGCTTCGATTATGCTTTCTCTTTAGCTTGATGCTGGCTTCAGCATCGAATATGATCTAGGGCGTATTGATCCATAATAGATGAATTTGTTGTGATGTGAGCATAGACAACAGTGACTCCTCTACTGTCTCATGTTCCATGGAACAGCTCAGCGGTTATCGATGGCTGAAATGGGCAACGTTTTCTCATCTCATCTTGTGCATTCAACAAGTGACCTGTCCTTCTTGTCTACATTATCAAACCTTATACAGAGACTCGTATCAAGGTTCACGTGCTCAATAGGTACAGATCGTTACCTTAATCCGCTTCGATTTAAGCAGCCTTGAGTAGCTTCAATTTCAGCTTCCTCACCGTTCTTGTTCTTTCAAAAAATTTGGGTCATAATCAGATCGTCCACACCTGTCTGGATACAATTGCAGTTTCCACATAGTCCTTGCTATTCCCATCTGCAACAAGTAGTCTTTATATATACATATATGCACGCATAACTATGTGTGTGCGTATATGTACATATATACATGACAAATTGGTGATATACACATTGTATAACGTTCATTGAAATGTTCCAAGCGACAAACGTTATCCGAGCACTCCCGTATCTAATCTAACGCCACCAGACTTCCATCATGGCGCCATTCAGTTAGAGTTCTCTTCCTCGGCCCTCGCTAAACGTCAACAATTGGTTCCCGTTCGTTTCCATATAACTTTCTTAATGTCTCTCCCACGAAGCGCATGTAGAGCAGTGGTTAGGAGTGTTCTGCGTGTCTCACAAGGTTGATGGTTCGATCTCGCGCTCAGGCTCACCAGGCCATCCATCACTCCGGAGCGGTAAACCGGGTTCTTATTGTTGGACCATGGCAAATAAATATTCGACCTCATCGGCTGAGCAAAAACTTCTCATGAAATATTAGTAACCATCGAATAGGCTAAATCTCTGGCTAGCGGGATACGTGGCTGGTTTTTGATAAGACTCTTCTATAACACTTCGACGAAAAGAAAACATTTGTATTTCACATAAGTGTTTTTATTGTAGGACAGAGCTCTTTTTTATACTATTAGTAGTCAGTCGATAGCGTAAGTTCCAGTGATATCAGCCAATCGGCAAAATGCACGCCATCCCAAACAGCTGAAGACGATGAGTGACGTTCTGACTACTTCGCTTTCCCAAGAGCCTATTCGTACTATTACACACTTTTTTAATCTAAAGACTTTATTATCCGTCTTCAGAGTTTTTTTTTTCGCCCTACTGCTCCTAGCACTTCTAGCATTCAATTGGTTTTTTCGTCTTCTTCCTGAACATCGTGAGATACTGGCTGAATGGGTTTAGTTGCAATCTCGAATAACCTGGCAGTAGCGTTCTGTACTGGGCTCGTTTTTGACTGGCAGAGAGCCTTGGGGGCCGAGTTCACCTCCTGCGCGCCGTGACGAGCACCACAACCATTCGGCCGCGCCGCTGCTACTTCATCGCCTGTATAACCTGTTGGTCCGTTGGTCGTCGAGTGACTCGAGCAGGCACCAGCAACACTTCTATTTTCCCTATCGCGTGCAGGAGTAGCCCAGTGGGTCCTCCTAGCTCTAGGAATTCGTTCAGCATCATATCTTTCTTCTAGACTTTTCGTGAAGAAATCTGACCATCGGGTGGGTGCTCTTCCTGCGCTTGATGTCCCGAGGATCCAATCCATAATGGCTCTCCTCCATCGGTTGTCGTTGAAGCGCATCGTGTCCGGCCCAAATTATTTTCGGTATCCTGGCGTGTAGAACGGCGTCTTTGATCTTCGACCGTTGGTATGTGGGTCGCCTTCGGATCCCTTCCCTCATTTGCAATGCTCCTAGCATCGACCTTCGGCTGGTCGTTCAATAGCGGCAACTGATCTTTCATCCTGCTTACTTAGCAACCAGGTTTCTGGTGCACACGTTAGGGCAGGGATAACCGCCGAGTCGCAAAGGTTGGCACCTACTCGAATGTTCTTTGTCCTCCTCACTACATCCTCGATGCTCGTAAACGTTCCCCAACCCGCTCGCTTCCCCTGCTCAGCTCTGGAGCTATGTCGTTCATCATGTTGATTTCACAACCTGAACAGACATAACTGGAGCATTCGGAGATGTTCGTTTTGTTGGGCGTGAATGGAGCATTCGAAATCCATTCGTTCCTCATAAACATCGTTTTCATTAGACTCAGTCAAACGCCAATTTTTCCACACGCGTTGTTGAAATCGGTCAACATTCGATCCACTTGGCTAGTACTTGGTGTTATGAGGACGACATCGTCAGCAAAGTGAAGATGGTTTAATTGCCAGCCGTCAATTCTCACTGTCACATCGTCCTATCTAATGTTCGCATTACGTTTTGGAGGGTAGCAGTGAATAATTTTGGCGAAATTGTATCGCCTTGTCAAACCTTTTTTCTTACGTCGATGGTGACATCACTGTAGAATGTAGGTACTGTGGTCGTGAATTTTTCATATAGTTCACATACGACCTTTTTATACCGAGCAGGGACTTCTTGGTTATCCAGAGCCTCCATAACCGCTTCTGTTTCCACTGAATCAAGGCTTTTTTCAGATCGAGGAATGGTGAGACATAGTGATTGTTTGTACTCTCGTGAAATCTCAATGAGTCTTGTAATCCTGTGGATGTGGTCTATCGTACCAAATCCTTTTCGGAACCCTGCTTGTTCGCATGGCTGTCCTTTGTCCAGTGTTCTGTCAATCCTGTTTAGGACGACTCGAGTAGAGAGTTTATAGACGTGGGACAGCAAGCAGATTGGGCGATATTGCCTATGTCGGCAAGGTCTCCTCTTTTGAACAACAAGACGGTTTTGCTGGTTTTCCATTGAGTGGGAACCTTGCAATCTGACAGGTAGCGAGTGAAGAGCCGAACCAGGGTGTTGATGAGATTTGGCGGTAGGTTCTTCAGAAGTTTTGATATAGTCCTGCGTGTATCGGGTGTTGTTCTGTTCTTCATCGACGATGTAGCTTGTTGGATTTCGGAAGGAAGGAGCGGTGAAACGACAGATTTATCCTCGTTTGATTCAAATGACGGTTAGGAGACATGTGTAGCGAAGATCCAAGTAGCACTGCTGGATGATTTTCTCCACTGCCCTTCTTTAAGCTAGCAGTGTGCCGTCAGGGCATCGGAATGCAATCATCTTGGTCTTATAATTGGCGAAGCCTCGCTGGGTTTTGCGAATGCTCTTTCCCAGCTTCTACAGCCTTTGCCATAACTCTGCTTTTCTCTTTTTGAAGCCTTCTTTAATCGCTTCTCTGCAGCGTTTCGCAAATTCGGCCGACAGGTTTCCTTTGCCTGTAACTCGTGCCACGTTGACGTATCGGCTCGAGTTGCGGAGAGAAACGTCTCTTCGTGACCTTAAGACTCTCGGCTTTCATAGCGCCAACGTGAAAATAATCAACGAGCCGGTCGTATTCTTCGTTAATGTTGTCGATAGCGGTGTCTTCCCAAGAGCCAACTAATGCTACGAATACCTCCCAGTTTAGGGTAATTCTGGAACCTCGTTGTTTGAATCTAGCGGCCTTCTCTACTTTACGCGAAAAACGAAACATTGCGCAAAGGGATGCGATGATAGACTACTTCATACTATGCTATATTATTCGGTTAGTATATCAAAGTGCCAATACAAATCTGGTTTTGACTTTTTAGCAGAGGACCCATTCGGACCAAAAAATCATCTAAGTTAATGCGCCTTCATATCACGCTTGACGACCACGCGCTCTTGGTTTTTATTCATCCCTCAATTTTCGAATCCATCCAAAAATCTTGAGGACTTAACCGCTTTTTGTTTTTGATTGCTACTCGAGGATTGCGACTATCTGCGAACTGGAATCTGTCACAGCTGTACAAGCCCGCAGCGTCTGGATCACCTGTATCACCTGTCGTCCCGTTGATCGTCGAGTGAGTTGAGCGAATACCAGCAACTCTTCCATTTTTCCCTGTCGCGTGCAAGAGTAGCCCAGTGGGTCATCCTTGCTCTAGGGATTCGCTAAAGATTTTTTTTTCTATCGCCTTCGTGAAGAAATCGGACCAACGGGTCGGTGGTCTCCCTTTGAAGCGCTTGACGTCCCGAGGAATCCAGTAGGTAACGGCTTTCGTCCATCAGTTCTCGTTGAAGTGCATCACGTGTCCGGCCCACTTATTTTCGATATCCTGGCGTATAGAACGACGTCTGTGATTTTCGATCGTTGACGTAGGTCGGAGCTTTGGATCATTCATGTCATTTGCAGAAACGGGATACTCCTAGCAATGACCTTCGACTGCGCGTTCAATAACGCCAAGTGATCTTTCATCCTGCTTACGTAGCGACCAGATTAGGGCTGCATACGTTAGGGCAGGGATAATCGTGGAGTCGAAAGGGTGGGCACGGAGTCGGATGTTCTTTGTCCTCTTCACTACATCAGCGGTGCTCTTCTAGGTCGCTAATCATGTTAGTTTCACGACCCACATAGACGTAACTGGAGCATCCGGAGACTGTCGTTCCGTTGAGCGTGAATGGGTAATGAAACCCATCCGTTCCTCATGAACATTGTTTTTGTTAGATTCAGTTGAAGGCCATTCTTTCCACAGGCGTTTTCGAAATCGGTCAACATTCGTTCCGCTTGGCTGATGTTTGGGGTTATGAGAACGATATCGTCAACAAAGCGAAGATGGTTTAATTGTCGACCGTCAATTTTCACTCCCATTTCGTCCCATTCTAATGTTCGCATGACGTTTTGTAGGGTGGCAGTGAATAGTTTTGGCGAAATTGTATCGCGTTGTCGGACCTCTCTTCTTAGGTCAATGGTGATATTGTTGTGGAATGGAGATATTTTCATCCCGAGTTTTTCGTATAACTCACAAAGGATCG
>JAHQIW010005232.1:0-46300 GCA_019055375.1 Parelaphostrongylus tenuis | reverse complement strand
ATAATGAAATAATCGGTGACGATTGATGAATGATAAGAACAGTGGAGTGAACTCCAAGAGAATGTAGGCGTCTTTCTAGATGACCACCCAAAACGAAAAGCGGATTTGTTCGTGGTTAACCTCAGCCCATCCTAGCCGAAAATTACAACGAGTTTAGAGTGGGAGAATGGATTTAACGTACGTCGCCACGTTCGATTCAAAACCGAACGCCAACATACAAGATACGTGAGCGGAAACGAAGCGAACGGAGATTATGCTGGGGTCCGCACTACCCGTGAAGACGGCCATCCATATGTCTACGTGAATCTAAGCACATGATATCAAGTAAAACCAATTATCTTCCAGAACAAGGTAAGCCATATATCCATTTACAATTTTTCTTATACAGTGCACCATCACATGTCTTGCAGATCTCAGCCTTTCTTAAATTCGATTCCATACCTCGCATCCATCATCTAAATCATTTTACGTACGGGTCCTCCTATTGCTTTCGCTCTCTCCAATATTGCCAATGAATACTGGTTTCTCGAAACCTAGAATAGTTATGGTAGGGTCTCCTTGCAACACAATTAAAAAACGGAGTCTCTGTTTCTGGTAAAAATCTTTGATAAAAATTTGAAAAGATCGTAAAAATTTTTGCCACTGGTTCTTAACCACCTTGTCATTATTGTCCTTGGAATAGTAACTAGTGCAGCATAGTGATGCCTTCCATGGCCATCAGTGATCGTTTGTCCATCTGTAGATTTTTGTGCTACTTGTTCATATAAAGTTGTTAAGATGGGGAGTGTTATCTTGTCGTCAGTTGTTGCGAGATCTTAGATTTCTCTCGAAGAACTCGACAGGTGCTATACGTTCTATCACAGTCCAGTCATTCCAGAACGTTACCCGTTACATTGCGTTACAATGTGACTACAACAACAAGGGATTTGATTGGATTTATTCGCTAGAAATTTCAAAATTCCATTTGTATTTGTCAGCGTGGTCTCGGTCTCGACTGTCGCACAGCAGAAAGTTTCCCTTCAGTATAACCATGCCAAAAAAAGGAGTCGACACATTCTACTGTAGAATTACTCTAATAGGGACTCATTTTAGAAAAAGCAATGATAGCCCCAAATCTCTGGTGTCTTGAAAGAATTTTAGTCACATGATTAATGTCCTTCAAGGTACAAGAAGGTTGTCAACTGCGCATGTTGAAGTTTTGGTAGCACACTTGAATCACAACAACTCACTAAAAACACTCTGAAAGCACCGCGAAGGTGAAATACCATTCAAATAATCATTTCATTGGGCTCCGTACGATTTTCCATGAATTCCATCCATCCAGGTGTTAAAAAATCCAAAATCAGTTAAGACAGTTAAGAAACTACATGATTTTATTGGACAGCAAATTCCTTTTGTCAACGAAAAAAAAAGCTTTTGCGCTCAACATCAGAGGATACATCTATCTGCGGCAATAAAACTATTTGGTATCTGACACACGTTAGTTCAAATTTTTGAGGGTATGCTTCTATTTCATAATCTCTGTTTTTGTCTCATTTGAACACTTTGTTATCATTTACCTCGTATACAACATTGTACACAGTTCTGTAGTCGCACATAATTCTGCATGTATCATTTAGAATGATTGAAAAAAGATCTCGAGACAGAACAAAAGCCATTCTTTACATTGGTCATATGGTGACGGGATTGTCATACACCGAAACATAAACGCTTTCTTTTCTGTGAAAGAAGGAATCCTAAGCGAAAAAGTCCCAGCTTTATTTGTTGTCCTTACACGGGAATTGAAGCTCACAGCTGTAAGATTCGAAGGGTATTTAATGTGACTTAGATATTATCGAAAATAATGAAGCCTGCTAACTTTAAATCCTTCGGGCCTATACTCAAACTTTTCTAGTGGTTATAATTTGTGAATAGTAGCTCTACCGGAGGAGGGATAGGTTGAATCAAATGAGATCTTTGTTTTCTCTTAGATTTATCCAAATTTCAGTGTGGTGCTGAAAGTGACGAATTCTCAAAGAAAGTCGAACGAAAAGAGCGTTAGACTTCAATAATGCTCATCGCTATTGTATTACTGTTCATTTTTTGCAGTACGTTGACACTTGTTTGTAATATTATGGAGAAAACTGGACCACGTTTGTAATCATTTCGGTTAGTAGTTTCAAAATAGTCCAATATGTCTTGACGAATCAGTTTTTACATTTTTCCAGCTGTACTTTTTGTCATGGAAAAGTTCCAGTACAACACAAGTTGTCATTATCGCGTGCTAACGCATTCACATTGACAAAACCTTGTATCAGTGAATTTTTTGGTGTACCTGAATAAAATCTTTAGTTTCTAGAGTATTCCAAGACAAAAGTCTAAACTTTCTATATGCTCAGCTTTTCAGTTTTCCTTGTATTCTCAAGTCAACAAAATGATCATTCTTAACGCTTCAGACATATCTGGAAAGTTCAATGCTTCATCATTCAGCTTATTTATCCAAATTACTACTGCAATTTTTACCATCTGCCGCGAAATTTTTTTTGAAATGCTTTCCTCACTTGAAGTCACAACTTTTGCATATAACAGAGTATTTCTGGATATGTAACTCTTTTGAACTTGTTTTTTTGTTTCTAGATTCAAACCTGTCTTCGATTTTTTTCACAAAAAAGGAGTCCTTCAATTGCCATTCTTTCTTCTTCATTTTTACTTTGGCGGTCAACAGATACTTTGATGTAGAAATGAAACATTCATGATTTGAAATGTTTATATGATAAACACAATTTGTTAAATCAAAGAAAAAGAAACAAAGCGTCCGAACTCAGCAAAGACGACGAAGACCAAAAACAAAACTATGCCTGGATTCATAGAGCATCTTCTTCAATGACTATCATAGAACTGATGAGCAATGTTTCCGATTGATATTCTTTTGGGAACCATTTTAAAGAGAGATTCTGTCGAGTATTTGAAAATGGTTCGTAGTAGAAAATATGGTCTTTTTTGCCAGCGTTTCACCTGATGAGAGCTTCCGGTTAAAAATTCAATTTTGTCCACTTATCCAGGGAGAAATGAATAATCGAACCATTCGCCGTATAAGAACTTATCATAGGAGTGTTAGCAGTCATTCAAAATCTTAATTCTTTGGCTACTGCAAAACATAGCCGTTCTCTACTCTCACTGGTCAAAACTTTGACCCAAAACTCGGAAAAAAACGGTCGGTGCAAAACATGATTTCATCTTGAATTTTCCCGCTTTTAAAAGGGTCTTTTGAAAGAAGGGCCTAGTAGAGCTGTAGCCAGAGATTTGAGCTTTTGAATGATTACTGACACTCTAAGAAAATTTCTTGTTCAGCGATTGGGTCTGTATTCATTTGTCCTTGGGTAATCGAAAGAACCAAAATCTTTGTCTATAATGAATTAAGCGATTTGTCCATACCACAATCTGTCTCCTGAAAACGGAGATTAGTTTAAAGCATTTATTAGTCTTTCATATGAATGTCTAACAATTTCATACGTCTTCCATTCAAGAATTTGAGAATAGTCTAACTCTTCTTTTTTCCTTTTCATATTACCAAATTCGAAGATTTCAGGTGGGATCAGTCTATCAGAAATTGGCCACGTTCAACAACATTTTGGTAAGCATTTGAATTTTCCCACAACATTGTTGAGTATGGATTTTTGATACTTTTTTTTCCAAATTATTTCGTATATCATTCACCTTATTCCTCATTTTTGTAGCTGTAGTTATATCGATTCTTTACTCTTCCTTCATTCGCTTGATTTTATTTCATCTATAATGGAGAGCTATGTCAGTACTGTTTAAGTTGTACTTTTGAGTACACTGCTCTTTTCTTTAGTACTTTTTACTTTGAATTCACTCCTAAACATTTCATATGGTTAGCAATCGCCTTGTCAATTCAAATCATTATATAAAGGTTAAAGGATAAAGCTCTTAGCGTTGATCAATCAGTGAAGGATGCGCCGTGCATACTTCTTCACTTTTTGGCTTCGTTTGGGGTGATTGAAAGCACATCTGGCCTTTACAATGACTCGTGGTGGCCTCTCGCTGTATCGCGTCAGTGCTGCTTACCCTCTCAGACAAGTCTGAAACCTGTCTGGTACCAAATTACCGACCCGGGAGGGATGGATGGCTTGGTGAGCTATGAGCGCGAGATCGAACTATGGACCTTGTGTACGACGCAGAGCACCTCTAGTCACTGTGCCACATGCACTCATTAAATCATGAAATCATTGTATATTTATAGACGGCCTTAAATCAATATAAAATGTTGGTTGACCATTTCTTTGCGCAGTTCATAACAATAAAAATAAACTTTGATTCAGTTACCACTTTAATTTCACCGTGAAATTATATATCTGATGGTAGGACTCCATCAATTACAACGAATTGAATTCTACTCATTGATTACACTGATTTTAGCGATTTGCAGGCATTAATGAATGCATCATGCAACATAAGCGTCAGTGGGTTGTTCTTTGAAAAGTACCGTTTGCTTCCACGTCACTACGTTTTTGTGATTGGTCACGGCAAGGTGAAAGCTTATCAGCTCAGTGGCTGCTTAACTGGTCAGCCAAATCAATGCTTATCAGTTTGGCACTTGATTGACTAGTCAATACCATCAATTTTATCAGTTCAGTAGTTGACTAAGAGATCGTTCACACTGCGTTCATCATGTAAGCTTCCAATTGTGTTCATTACAAAATTATCTAGACGTTCATCTATCGCACGGGTTCTTTCTGATAGTACTGAACTTTATTTTATTCATTTATATCTGGCTGTGAATTCGAACAGCCTTCATTACGGGTCACCCTCTAATGGTATACTTGATTATGTTCTAACGAGTTTTGTCGTATGTTGATTTTTTGTAGATTTTTCTATGAATGTTCATATGTACGAATGTGTGTGCAAGGCCTAGTCGTATGTTCATGTATGTTCGACAAAGTTGGCTAACATGGATTGATAATCGAGATTATAAATAGTCCAAGACACTTGAATTAAACACTCCAAGGCACTTGAATTAAACACTATCTTCTGAAGAATCAAGTACTACTTTAGATAAGGAAAGTAGTTCTCATCGCATTCCCTATTTTTTTGCTTGTAGTTTTGTGTCTTCAGAACCATAATTTGCCTTCTCAGGTTTTTCGTAATGTGCTCATTCGATTCATCTTTTTATGTCATTCGTCGACAGTTTAAAGCTTCAGAAGGACACATTTTTTTATTGAAGTGAAATAGTACAATGAAACTGAAATTTCTCTAACGCTCATTCGATATAACTGTGTGCTAACCTTGCTTATCGATTTATAGTGAAGTGAACAGTGCTTGTTGAAATAAACATAAAGAAAAGTGAGTGTGTATTCCATTACTGCACATGAGTATTGAATCTGCTCCGAGGAAATGTGGGTGTATGGAAATCCAATGAAACCGAACGCGCGGTTCGGTTTTCTACACATAATTTTTCAAAAAAATAGCCTAATTACGTGGATACTCAAGTAAATGATTGAATGACATTTCCCTGATTAGTGAATACTAAGTAAGCACAAAAGCAGTTTTTCCTTTCCTTCAAGGCAATGTTGACTAAAAAACGCAGCAGCTGGAGCTTTCCGTTCCATAATATGCTCAAACTCACTGGCTAGCTATGCCTCAGAAAACTTAGACTCTTCATACCATCAGGAAGGGTAAGCTGCTATCAGACTTGTATGAAAAATGCTTTCTTCGGCACACAAAGGTTGATAACTACCTGTGGTGAAAGCTTGAGTACCTTTATAATAGTAATCTTAAAATTGGAGAGAGAAATCTAATCGCAGAAATCAAGAGTATCATTGAAGGAAGATCTAAGTCTCCAAGTTGCAACCCGATCAACACACAAACTCGGACATTTTCAAACATGCAAGTTGCAGGAAAATGATTCGAATGAAAAAACTGCTAGTATCAGCTAATACGATATGAGAAGACGGGCTACTACCAAAAAAATTGGAAATATCATAAACTATAACTGACTCGGTATAACCAATGCCCACAATGCCCACACTACGTCACTGTAATCAACAGAAAAAGACATAACGAGAGCAATGGAAGAGCAAACCATTTGAGCTTTTATTCATCCCTCGAAGTGAAAATAGTGCTTTTACGATGGATCCGATTCTAGCAGAGCATCATGCAGAACGTTTCTTTTCGCTTTCGAAGTCAGTGATCACTTATTTAAAAATGTTGACATATTTAAGAGTAGTTCACAGCGCACAAGATTCCTCATAGAAACTCGATTTTTCTTAATCCTCACTTCCGATTTCGATGCATAGCGTCCTGGTTACAAAACAGTCGAATAAGAAGAAAAGCATTGTTGATTATAGCATATAAGATTCAGTTATGGCATCTAAAACTTGATGGAAGAAGGGGAATACATTCGAGAGAGTGACAACGAAGTCGATTATTCTGATGTGCTACACAACACTTTGACATAAATTAGTTTAGACTGACGCCGAACCTTATTACCAGCTAGAAAGTTCAAAGCTAAACTTCCTTGCTGAACTATTGTTATTGACGTCATTGATTTGATAGCGATATAGAAATGAAGGTGCAAAATGGATGTTATGGGCACGATGGCGTTACATGAAAATAATACAAGAAACTACGTTATATGATCAAGGAAATCTTTCAATATGATTATTCGAAAAATGTTTCCTTGTTTCGCCCTAATGTCAAAGTAATATTTCTTTGTAGAATATAAAAGAAGCTGTCATACCATTTTCTATGCGGCCACAGAGCGGCCTGCCCGTTTCGCCAACATATTTATCACTACACGCTTTGCAAGAGATTAGATAGACTGTACCTACGCTCATGCAATCACCGTCTCTGCCGTTAAGACATATTTTACAATCTTTCGTTATGCAGAGACCACGGATTCTACTCTCTGCTCCTCCTCGGTACATACACGGGCTGCTGTTCGAAACATGTTTTTTACTAGCGCCTTTTTTGTATGTGATGGATGAGAAGAGAGATAGTGAACCAGGACATGCTTATTACTTGGCTTTCGATACCACACTGTTATGTAGCCGCTCTCAGTTAAGCTTATTTGCATGTTCAAGAATGGAAGCCAATCGTCTTTTGGTATCTCACGGGTGATTTTTATATACTCTGACTGTTCATTCAGCAAACTAAAAAAATTATCTAGCTCCTCTTGAGTGGAACAGATAACTAAACAGTCACCTATATACCTAAAGTAGAGTAATGGCCGGACTCCGGGAGAAATATTCGATTGAAAAGATGAGCACAGGGTTTTGAGTGCGTAAGTTGGTTTGTGGCTTCTTTAAAAGGCCCGAGTGGCCCATGCTGCTCTCTTTATTGTATTTAGTTCCTCCTTCATGTTGTTTTCCATGTTCAGTGAACGCCCAAGGTACACATACCAGGTGGTTCCTGCAATCAGAAAAACATCCGTTTCGACTTGATCACCATGACACCACGGGTTCTTTATGAACTAGGTCTTCATCCTATTAATACGTGATCCGATCAGATCTTTTTTTTCCCGCTTCGTTTATTCCTTTGACATAGTCTCCGCTTCATTAGTGCTATTCGAAAAGATGACGATGTTGTCCGTAAAACGAAGATGTGACTGGAAATTTCCATCGACACGAATGCCCTTCTCGTTCCAATCGAGTGACTTTGTTACACACTGCAATGCGGCGGTAAACTACTTTGGCAACATCGTATCACTCTGTCAAACCTCTCTACCAATCGGTATGGCCAAACAGCGATGAAAAAGCTGTATTCTTGTGGTGCAGTTTCAGTAGCAGTCTGACAAGGTTCTTATATAGAACAAATCCACTCCTTAAGACGAGCGCTGATAGGACAGCATTCGTTTCGAACGCTATCAAACACTTTTTCATAGACGACAAATGTCAGTATGAAGAGCATGTGATATTTCCGACAGACTTCAATGAGCCGTGATACGGTTTGGATGCGGTCCATGCAGCAGAATCCTTTGCGGAACCCTGCTCATTTAATTGGCTAAGCTTTATCCGATGTTCTTGATATGTGCAGAAGTATGGTCTTTGCAAAGAGCTTCTAGAGCGCACTTAACAAGCATATTGGACGAATATTGCAAAGATTCTTTCTGTCACCTTTTTTATAGAGGATGAATGTGCGCGACATCCTCCTCTGGTATGGAATTTTTTTCTTCTGAAGGTAGGATGTCAAGTGTGTTGCAAGTAATACATGTGGATTATGGCCTCCAGTTCTAAAAAAGTCGGTGGTGATGTTACTAAGTCTTGGGGCTGTGCTACTCTTCATGTTTTTACATCGACACGTACTTCAGATGGTAAAGTCCTGCGTGGTTTTTGCCAGTGGCGAATTCGAGTCCGGGGCGAGGATTGCGGAACGAGAAAGGTTGGTGCAAAATTTTTCCATTATCAATTTCATGCCGTGGCGAGAATTTTTTTGCACTCCCATCATCATTTATCAGGGCTCCAAGCGGATCACTATATTCGCACAAAATCCAACGACATTTTTCCAGACCAGATCCTTTTAGTGCTGCTTCCAACAGTTTCTTCTTCTTGTGTCGGTGAACATCCTCCTGCGGAGCTCCTCTGCAGCTAGAGTTTATTATCACTCGAGCTAAGTGTGTTGAATTACGTTCGAGCCTCAGATTTCCTCTCCTTTCAAGCAACACTTTAGTGGTAGTAAAGATGCTCCTTGTTGGAGTAATTGAAGCACACTAGGCACAACTTTGAAGTCCTTTAGAAAGCAGCTCGCACTGTTCGGTCGGATCTTCCTTTATCTGCCAGTCATGACTGGAAAGGATTTCGTTTAGAATGTCTTCGCAGTAAAGGGCTTGACAATTTCTTCTCCACCGGTGACATGACTTCTTTTCCAGCGTACGACTGAATAAAATCGTCATGCAAAGAAGAGGGTGATCGAACTCATTACAGAATGATGGGACTACAAGTGTGTCAAGTAGGCATCATCTTCTGTTTGTGAGTATATGGCCGATCTCCGCATGTTTCATTCTTTAGGTAACTCCCATGTCCAGCGACGGTGCTGTTTCTTCTGATAAAGTGAATTTCCGTGAAAGAGACGCGCTGCAGAGAGGAGTCCTGCAAGACGGTTCCTGTTCTGATTTCTTTCTCCCAATCCAAACTTTCCAATCCTATATTCGCCCTCGTTTGCCTTCCCCATTCTGGCATTGAGGTACTGACAATGAATTTGTAATTGTCCCCTTGAGAGGACCTCAGTTCTTCTTCAGCCGGGTTTCGGAGTTTTGCATAGACTCAACATTGTTGGCAACATCTTCTTCTTATATTTATTTGAATGAGAACACCAAACCATGATCTATCAAATTTGCTGTCCGCCGCATGAGGCCAAAGTTGAGTTTAGGTTTTTCTGATGGAATTGTGGCATTTAGAAATCAAAAAAGAGTTGCTCAGTTTTAGGGAAGATACGGACACCAAGGAAGCATAAAGTCACCTATGCAGTAAAAATTGTATAGCCGTTTTCTAGTTGGCGTAGTTTCTCATTTTCCTCTCAAACCACACGCTAAATATCGTAGCACAGTTTGTTCGAACAGTTGACGTTTCGGTAGTTTCGTCTTCTTCAGCTCCTGGGAGGATCAGGTTGCCCCACAATACAGTCACTTAAGCACTTTTATTGCTTTTCTAAAAAAATCATCTGGCACAAGAGCTCCTCTAAAAGAAATCACCAGACGCAGAATTTGCTTTCTCAAGGATAATGGAGTTGTTTGACTGAGTGCATTGTGGCAATCTATTTTTGCTAGGCTCTGAAGAAGTAAACCGCCGAAACGTTAGCTATCTGAATAGAAGTGTTACAAAACCTCGTGTCTATCTTGAAACAAAAATAATTATTTACTAAAGCATTTTGGGGTTAATAAGTAGCCGGTTTTGAGAGTAATTCGGTGTTTTGAATAACACACCCATACACCTACATCGATTTAGAGAGCAGAACTCGTAGCCTCAGATGGGCTTCTACAGCTCTCAAGCTATTGACTCTTAGTTCTAGGGTCTTTCTTCTACTCCAGGTTTTCCTTGCTACTATCGACGTCTTTCTCAACCAATAACTTATGCCACAGGCTTACAAAAAGTAGTTAAAAAAGGTAGGCCTTTCATTTATAGCACACAGTTCTCCAAGGCATCTCAATTTTCATTTCCGTGTACGAAAATTACTTAGAAAGTTCGAAATGACTTTATGGATAACGTTTCATTCAGTCTGTTATTATTTTATCGTATTATAGTGTCATCACAATATGTCAACACTTCCTCATACGTGATAACATTTCCTCATGCGTCACATCCCACACCCACACACACACATTGGATAACAAAGCTGTTAAATTTCACGTTGGGTGGGCTCATGTTGTCAACATATGAGCAGAGTGATTCAGAGTTATAGTGGCGACTATTGTTATTCAGCAGTTATATTGTAACAATTCATACTGCCACTATTCCATCTTCCTAACTCCTTTGTTAGCTCAGGTGTAAGTATCGCACTGTTGTTTATTCCTTTGCGGACGATGAGTGTCAATGGCCCTAAACTGGGCGCACCGTTCGGACGGGCTACGAAGAGTGGTGCGTGCTCCAATACAAATTCGAGTTAATAAAGCTTTCAGACTAACATTGCCATCAAAAAACGATGAAATACCACTGATAAGACTCCTGTTTGAATGATTTTGGCAAGATTAACGCCACTGCTGCCCAAAATGTGTCCTTTTTCAAAAGAAAAAGCCATATACTTGCGAGAGGATTATATACCCAGCTGCTGTTGTGCATTTTCTCTATCTTTCTGATATTTTTGTAGTCAATGAATAGCTTGAGAGTTCTGACTCTACTACTAAGCTTGTTGTTTGAAAATAATCCCACAGTACGTTCTAATGAAAAATAAGAGATGACGTTTTGCAATCGTAATCCAATTTTCTAATTGAAAGCGGATATTTTGTGATTATATAGTTGGATTCTGAATCGTATAGACTTTTATGCTAAAAATAACGTCATCGTAAGCGCATTTGCAAAAATAATAACGCTCAATCGAGCGCATGTGGCGCAGTGGTTAGAGGTGCTCTGCGTCGCACACGAGGTCAATGGTTCGATCTCGCGCTCATGGCTCACCAAGCCATCCATCCCTCCGGGGTCGGTAAATTGGTACCAGGCAGGTCTCAGACTTGTCTGGGAGGATAAGCAACACTGACTCGATTCAGCGGGAGGCCACCGCGAGTCATTGTAAAGGCCACATATGCATTCAATCACCTCAAACGAAGTTAAAAATTGAAGTCGAATGCATGGCGCATCCCTCAGGGATTGATCAACGCCGAGAGCTTTATCCTTTTTTCATCCTTTTAATAACGCTCAACTAACTTGAAAATCTCCACTTTTGGAAATAACTTCTGTCGCATGCAACAGTATTCCTAGGATTGCGCTTGTGAGCCTTTGGTTTCTTTCTACAACAGACCTATTCCATTAGATTATTAGTATTCTTTCCATGGCTTAAATCAAGTAAATTTGAAGAGCATATTTTGTTATCAGAAAGCTTATTTTTTGCTACGGTACAGTAGAAATAAAATTTGTTCCATATTTAAGGATTTCTTGCCGGATAAAGTTTTCTCCGCAAAGAGTTAATAATCATTCCATAGTGCTAATCTTAGCAAATACAAAGACGTAGTTTATCTTTAAGGAGGACATCTTAGAGTGCTGTAACAGTTAGAAGAATATTCGTTTTCGCACTCCAAAAGGTGAGTTTTCGGGACGTTTGCCCCAAATCACCGTGCCTTTAGCATCATATCAGCTAACTGCGTAACGTAATCTTCTTTTGACTGCTACAGTACAATAACGGGTTATTTTCAAAGACAAAATTTCCATAGAAATAGTCGAGATTTGAGCTGTCGAAAATTCATTGAAAGTCTAGCGAAAAACTTTGTTGGGAGAGAAATACTTAGTGTTAATGATATTTTTCCTTTTAGTGTTAGAGGGTGGTAAGGAAATTATTCAAAAAATGAAGTATACCATCAAAATTCTTGATATTTGAGCTATCGAATAGCTGCTATAACTCTGTAAAAAACCAGAAAAGGAGTTCTTCTCCAGAGGTCAAAACAGGATGCGTTCATTGAAAATGATCTAAATTTGAGAAATCTAATCTTCTTTTGAATGTCACAGCACTCCAAAAAGTTCTTTTCAAAGGCAAGTAGATTGTTGGAGTTGCTAAGATTTGCTCTATCTAATGACTATTAACTGCTCATGAAAAAAAAGTTTTATCCAGCGTGAAATACTAGATGTGTAACAAAATATTCTTTCAACTGCTACAGCAAAGAAAACAGGCCATTCAAAGAATAACATACTTCGTTCAAATTCACTTGATTTCAGCTATCGAATGGCTATTGAAACATTTTACAAAGACAAAAAATACATTTTTACCAACGGGATCAAAGAAGGTGGAGGTGAATAGACGGAATCGGCTCTTCTTCCCATAGCACAACTATGGTTAAGAAATTGGGACGAAATTACGCGTTGTTCTGAGAAATGGGACTCTAAAGTGTACTGCTAATCGAAAAAAATATTGGGAAATTTCGATTAAGTGGAATCGCATGCAATAAGCAACAAAGGTACTATTTACTGGCTTTCTCGTAAATGCTTAGTTTTTCCCTTTATATGTATGGTTTGAAAATGGAGCAGTTATATTATTTCTGATAAAAATAGCCTCATTTAGGTCTGTTCCATCATTTTTGTCCATTTATTAATACATAGACCTCATTTATTGATGAAAAAAAGTGTAAAATTCATGCACATTAGCCTTGGAGCAGGCGCCGGCAGCCTCTCTTGATAAGCCGTCCGAGGCGCGCACTAGCCGAAAGTGGCGCCGTCCGCAAATGGGTATTTTACTCTGTATTTCAGTGTTTCCCCTCATTTTACCAATAATTTCTGCGTTTCTGTTTCCCAGACGTCTACAGTGCATAGTCCCATATTTTTGAAACATTTCTAACTCATATGTTCGGTGAAGTAACTTTCCATACAACCACAATCACTATGGAATAGGCAGTTTCACAACATCTATGAGCTACTACTATTCCATTGACGATATTTGACGATTTTGAAGCAAATCAGAAAGATGAATCTTTTTATTAGACAAGCTTTATTCGAACGCTGTCTTCCCGTATTATATTTCAGGACCAACAGAATAGTTAAATTTGTCTCTTTCTTTGATATGCATATGGAGTTGTTGTTAATAACATTCACTGAAAACAATAGTAATTTAGCACAATGATAGTTCAATGGCTAATGTGTCGACGGTATCGTCTTCAGGAGATCCTGGAATGGTCGAGTTGAATCACAATCCACTCGGCCAAATACTTTTGGAACCCAGAACAATCAAACGTAGTAAACAAGTTCTTGATTTGCGTTATAAATAGCTTTTTTTGAAGATACTAACCGTCCAGTTGTTTTATTTCACTCAACCTTTCAATGGAGCCATGCTGCACGAAATCTTTCACATATTGGAAATGCGCCCGATTCAGCTCAAAAAAGATGAGAGTGCGGTGTGGTGCGAAATCACCATGATTACAAGGTATTGCTTGGGATTCATCTGCAGATTTTCTCATTTATCCAAAAGCTTCAAGAGTTTCGCGCACGGATGTTTTAGATTGTTGTGGGGATATTGACTTTTGCATCAAAGCCTTCCTTTTTTTTTATTTTGATGGAAAAGTCAGAATTCCCGCACGGGTGTCCCACAACACCCGCACTCAAAACTCTCGAAGATTTTATATTGCGAAAAATTCATAATATAAACCACAAGGAGGAGTGTTTCGTAATTACGTATGACCTCTCACCATGCCTCAAGCCAATTTTTTCTGATCTAAACCAGGCAAAATCCTTTCATGTGGGAGATTCTGAGGGGCTTCTGTCCAATGAATAGTTGTATGACATAAAAACAACTAAATAGTCTCTAAAAAAAGCTATTTATCGTGCAAATCGGAAATGTGTTCATCACGTTTATGTTTGCGGGTTGCGAAAGCGGTTGACCGAGTGGATTGCCAATCAACTTGACCACTCCAGATTCTGATTGTTTGATTCAGATTGTTTGTTCTATTAAAAGTGTGTATAGAGCAAGGCAAGGTGGTAGAACATTTCGAAGCTAATGGATAGCTTCTCGATGCAAACCAGCTACCTTAGTCATTTTGAATCACTCCTTGTTTATTTCACTCTCTATTCATTCTCTACTTATATCTCAGAAAAATTGATGGCAGAACAGGAGCGTCGGCAGTGCTGCTAGTTAGCACGCGTCATAGACAGAGCGAAATGCGGGATCGCTTCCCGCCCAACGTCCAAAGTCTTGCATATGACTCAATATGATTTGATATATATTCGTAACATCATATCGCTACTATAAGCAGTTAAATAAGAAGATCTTCATTAGATATTTCACATCTCCAATATCCATCAGCGTTACTGGATTAAATGGGCTAAATGCCGAGGTGTGCTCTCTTAGCTGAACCCGTTAACGGTCGGTTGCTGACAGATCGATGCTTTGTATCGCAAAAAGCAATGGCAGAACAACACCGTCACTAGTGCAACTGGTTAGCAGGCGTTCCCGTGAAGGGTGAAATTCGGGTTCGGTTTCCGTCTAACGTTCAAAGTCTTGCTCACTCAACACGACAGGATATATATGTAATATATAAAAAAATATATATATATATATACTTACTTGCATGGATATTCGAACGATCCTTCAGAATTGTGTAGACCCAGGCACATCTTTCATTCGTCTCGTCTTCTCGCGACCGTCTCCCATGGTGGTAATAAAAATAACCTTACTGAGGTCTGTTCTCTCATATTTGACCATTTATTAACACATAAACCTCATTTATTGATGAACAAATATAGAATTCATGAGAAAGCTACCACTTTAGTGTTGGAGCAGGCGCCCGCAGCCTCTCTTGATAAGCCGTCCGAGGCGCGCACTAGCCGAAAGTGGCGCCGTCCGCAAATGTTTATTTTACTCTGTATTTCAGTGTTTCCCCTCATTTTACCAATAATTTCTGCGTTTCTGTTTCCCAAACGTCTACAGTGCATCGTCCCATATTTTTGAAACATTTCTAACTCATATGTTCGGTGAAGTAACTTTCCATACAACCACAATCACTATGGAATAGGCAGTTTCACAACATCTATGAGCTATTACTATTCCATTAACGATATTTGACGATTTTAAAGCAAATCAGGAAGATGAATCTTTTTATTTTTACAAGGTTTATTCGATCACTCTCTTCCTGCATTAATTTTCAGGACCGACTGGATATCACCCTCTGATTAGAAAGCAGTGGGCAGCATTCGGGCCTCCTAAAGAAGCAGCCTACCAAATAACGGATTCCAAACTACGCGCTAACTTTTCCGATTCAACACTCCTCTCAGCACTCTATAATGCAGCGGAGACGTAGGCTGATGCTTCAAACACGTCAAGGCTGCTACGAACAACTCACAGAGCGCTTGAACGATGTCTTCTGAAAATAAGTCCGCACTCACGACACCTAGGTGCTTTGCGCAGCTCAGATCTCAGAAATTTATCACATCCTCGTGATCCAGATAAATTCACATCGATAGCAAAGCACAAATAGGCCGGTCATATACTAAGGAGATCAGACGACAAATGAACGAAACGAACTGTAGAGTGGACGCCACGAGAATTTGCTCGTCCCGAGAACGACCACCTACACGTTGGACGAATGTGTTCGTGAAAAGAATCAATCAGCTGTATTCTTATCTGCATTCGCATCAGGTGTATTCGTACCAGCCGATATTCTACAGATCGCGGTATGAAACTCGCGCCAGTGGACATGCTCGAATGAAACCACCGCCATGGGCGACGGTCGCGCGAACACGAGACGAATGGAACATGTGCCGCGGTCTACACAATTCTGAAGGCGTATCGTCAAAATATCCAAGTAAGTAAGTATACACATATTTTATATATATACATATATATCCTGTCGTGTTGAGTGAGCAAGACTTTGAACGTTAGACGGAAACCGAACCCGAATTTCACCCTTCACGGGAACGCCTGCTAACCAGTTGCACTAGTGACGGTGTTGTTCTGCCATTGCTTTTTGCGATACAAAGCATCGATCTGTCAGCAACCGACCGTTAACGGGTTCAGCTAAGAGAGCACACCTCGGCATTTAGCCCATTTAATCCAGTAACGCTGATGGATATTGGAGATGTGAAATATCTAATGAAGATCTTCTTATTTAACTGCTTATAGTAGCGATATGATGTTACGAATATATATCAAATCATATTGAGTCATATGCAAGACTTTGGACGTTGGGCGGGAAGCGATCCCGCATTTCGCTCTGTCTATGACGCGTGCTAACTAGCAGCACTGCCGACGCTCCTGTTCTGCCATCAATTTTTCTGAGATATAAGTAGAGAATGAATAGAGAGTGAAATAAACAAGGAGTGATTCAAAATGACTAAGGTAGCTGGTTTGCATCGAGAAGCTATCCATTAGCTTCGAAATGTTCTACCACCTTGCCTTGCTCTATACACACTTTTAATAGAACAAACAATCTGAATCAAACAATCAGAATCTGGAGTGGTCAAGTTGATTGGCAATCCACTCGGTCAACCGCTTTCGCAACCCGCAAACATAAACGTGATGAACACATTTCCGATTTGCACGATAAATAGCTTTTTTTAGAGACTATTTAGTTGTTTTTATGTCATACAACTATTCATTGGACAGAAGCCCCTCAGAATCTCCCACATGAAAGGATTTTGCCTGGTTTAGATCAGAAAAAATTGGCTTGAGGCATGGTGAGAGGTCATACGTAATTACGAAACACTCCTCCTTGTGGTTTATATTATGAATTTTTCGCAATATAAAATCTTCGAGAGTTTTGAGTGCGGGTGTTGTGGGACACCCGTGCGGGAATTCTGACTTTTCCATCAAAATAAAAAAAAAGGAAGGCTTTGATGCAAAAGTCAATATCCCCACAACAATCTAAAACATCCGTGCGCGAAACTCTTGAAGCTTTTGGATAAATGAGAAAATCTGCAGATGAATCCCAAGCAATACCTTGTAATCATGGTGATTTCGCACCACACCGCACTCTCATCTTTTTTGAGCTGAATCGGGCGCATTTCCAATATGTGAAAGATTTCGTGCAGCATGGCTCCATTGAAAGGTTGAGTGAAATAAAACAACTGGACGGTTAGTATCTTCAAAAAAAGCTATTTATAACGCAAATCAAGAACTTGTTTACTACGTTTGATTGTTCTGGGTTCCAAAAGTATTTGGCCGAGTGGATTGTGATTCAACTCGACCATTCCAGGATCTCCTGAAGACGATACCGTCGACACATTAGCCATTGAACTATCATTGTGCTAAATTACTATTGTTTTCAGTGAATGTTATTAACAACAACTCCATATGCATATCAAAGAAAGAGACAAATTTAACTATTCTGTTGGTCCTGAAATATAATACGGGAAGACAGCGTTCGAATAAAGCTTGTCTAATAAAAAGATTCATCTTTCTGATTTGCTTCAAAATCGTCAAATATCGTCAATGGAATAGTAGTAGCTCATAGATGTTGTGAAACTGCCTATTCCATAGTGATTGTGGTTGTATGGAAAGTTACTTCACCGAACATATGAGTTAGAAATGTTTCAAAAATATGGGACTATGCACTGTAGACGTCTGGGAAACAGAAACGCAGAAATTATTGGTAAAATGAGGGGAAACACTGAAATACAGAGTAAAATACCCATTTGCGGACGGCGCCACTTTCGGCTAGTGCGCGCCTCGGACGGCTTATCAAGAGAGGCTGCCGGCGCCTGCTCCAAGGCTAATGTGCATGAATTTTACACTTTTTTTCATCAATAAATGAGGTCTATGTATTAATAAATGGACAAAAATGATGGAACAGACCTAAATGAGGCTATTTTTATCAGAAATAATATAACTGCTCCATTTTCAAACCATACATATAAAGGGAAAAACTAAGCATTTACGAGAAAGCCAGTAAATAGTACCTTTGTTGCTTATTGCATGCGATTCCACTTAATCGAAATTTCCCAATATTTTTTTCGATTAGCAGTACACTTTAGAGTCCCATTTCTCAGAACAACGCGTAATTTCGTCCCAATTTCTTAACCATAGTTGTGCTATGGGAAGAAGAGCCGATTCCGTCTATTCACCTCCACCTTCTTTGATCCCGTTGGTAAAAATGTATTTTTTGTCTTTGTAAAATGTTTCAATAGCCATTCGATAGCTGAAATCAAGTGAATTTGAACGAAGTATGTTATTCTTTGAATGGCCTGTTTTCTTTGCTGTAGCAGTTGAAAGAATATTTTGTTACACATCTAGTATTTCACGCTGGATAAAACTTTTTTTTCATGAGCAGTTAATAGTCATTAGATAGAGCAAATCTTAGCAACTCCAACAATCTACTTGCCTTTGAAAAGAACTTTTTGGAGTGCTGTGACATTCAAAAGAAGATTAGATTTCTCAAATTTAGATCATTTTCAATGAACGCATCCTGTTTTGACCTCTGGAGAAGAACTCCTTTTCTGGTTTTTTACAGAGTTATAGCAGCTATTCGATAGCTCAAATATCAAGAATTTTGATGGTATACTTCATTTTTTGAATAATTTCCTTACCACCCTCTAACACTAAAAGGAAAAATATCATTAACACTAAGTATTTCTCTCCCAACAAAGTTTTTCGCTAGACTTTCAATGAATTTTCGACAGCTCAAATCTCGACTATTTCTATGGAAATTTTGTCTTTGAAAATAACCCGTTATTGTACTGTAGCAGTCAAAAGAAGATTACGTTACGCAGTTAGCTGATATGATGCTAAAGGCACGGTGATTTGGGGCAAACGTCCCGAAAACTCACCTTTTGGAGTGCGAAAACGAATATTCTTCTAACTGTTACAGCACTCTAAGATGTCCTCCTTAAAGATAAACTACGTCTTTGTATTTGCTAAGATTAGCACTATGGAATGATTATTAACTCTTTGCGGAGAAAACTTTATCCGGCAAGAAATCCTTAAATATGGAACAAATTTTATTTCTACTGTACCGTAGCAAAAAATAAGCTTTCTGATAACAAAATATGCTCTTCAAATTTACTTGATTTAAGCCATGGAAAGAATACTAATAATCTAATGGAATAGGTCTGTTGTAGAAAGAAACCAAAGGCTCACAAGCGCAATCCTAGGAATACTGTTGCATGCGACAGAAGTTATTTCCAAAAGTGGAGATTTTCAAGTTAGTTGAGCGTTATTAAAAGGATGAAAAAAGGATAAAGCTCTCGGCGTTGATCAATCCCTGAGGGATGCGCCATGCATTCGACTTCAATTTTTAACTTCGTTTGAGGTGATTGAATGCATATGTGGCCTTTACAATGACTCGCGGTGGCCTCCCGCTGAATCGAGTCAGTGTTGCTTATCCTCCCAGACAAGTCTGAGACCTGCCTGGTACCAATTTACCGACCCCGGAGGGATGGATGGCTTGGTGAGCCATGAGCGCGAGATCGAACCATTGACCTCGTGTGCGACGCAGAGCACCTCTAACCACTGCGCCACATGCGCTCGATTGAGCGTTATTATTTTTGCAAATGCGCTTACGATGACGTTATTTTTAGCATAAAAGTCTATACGATTCAGAATCCAACTATATAATCACAAAATATCCGCTTTCAATTAGAAAATTGGATTACGATTGCAAAACGTCATCTCTTATTTTTCATTAGAACGTACTGTGGGATTATTTTCAAACAACAAGCTTAGTAGTAGAGTCAGAACTCTCAAGCTATTCATTGACTACAAAAATATCAGAAAGATAGAGAAAATGCACAACAGCAGCTGGGTATATAATCCTCTCGCAAGTATATGGCTTTTTCTTTTGAAAAAGGACACATTTTGGGCAGCAGTGGCGTTAATCTTGCCAAAATCATTCAAACAGGAGTCTTATCAGTGGTATTTCATCGTTTTTTGATGGCAATGTTAGTCTGAAAGCTTTATTAACTCGAATTTGTATTGGAGCACGCACCACTCTTCGTAGCCCGTCCGAACGGTGCGCCCAGTTTAGGGCCATTGACACTCATCGTCCGCAAAGGAATAAACAACAGTGCGATACTTACACCTGAGCTAACAAAGGAGTTAGGAAGATGGAATAGTGGCAGTATGAATTGTTACAATATAACTGCTGAATAACAATAGTCGCCACTATAACTCTGAATCACTCTGCTCATATGTTGACAACATGAGCCCACCCAACGTGAAATTTAACAGCTTTGTTATCCAATGTGTGTGTGTGGGTGTGGGATGTGACGCATGAGGAAATGTTATCACGTATGAGGAAGTGTTGACATATTGTGATGACACTATAATACGATAAAATAATAACAGACTGAATGAAACGTTATCCATAAAGTCATTTCGAACTTTCTAAGTAATTTTCGTACACGGAAATGAAAATTGAGATGCCTTGGAGAACTGTGTGCTATAAATGAAAGGCCTACCTTTTTTAACTACTTTTTGTAAGCCTGTGGCATAAGTTATTGGTTGAGAAAGACGTCGATAGTAGCAAGGAAAACCTGGAGTAGAAGAAAGACCCTAGAACTAAGAGTCAATAGCTCGAGAGCTGTAGAAGCCCATCTGAGGCTACGAGTTCTGCTCTCTAAATCGATGTAGGTGTATGGGTGTGTTATTCAAAACACCGAATTACTCTCAAAACCGGCTACTTATTAACCCCAAAATGCTTTAGTAAATAATTATTTTTGTTTCAAGATAGACACGAGGTTTTGTAACACTTCTATTCAGATAGCTAACGTTTCGGCAGTTTACTTCTTCAGAGCCTAGCAAAAATAGATTGCCACAATGCACTCAGTCAAACAACTCCATTATCCTTGAGAAAGCAAATTCTGCGTCTGGTGATTTCTTTTAGAGGAGCTCTTGTGCCAGATGATTTTTTTAGAAAAGCAATAAAAGTGCTTAAGTGACTGTATTGTGGGGCAACCTGATCCTCCCAGGAGCTGAAGAAGACGAAACTACCGAAACGTCAACTGTTCGAACAAACTGTGCTACGATATTTAGCGTGTGGTTTGAGAGGAAAATGAGAAACTACGCCAACTAGAAAACGGCTATACAATTTTTACTGCATAGGTGACTTTATGCTTCCTTGGTGTCCGTATCTTCCCTAAAACTGAGCAACTCTTTTTTGATTTCTAAATGCCACAATTCCATCAGAAAAACCTAAACTCAACTTTGGCCTCATGCGGCGGACAGCAAATTTGATAGATCATGGTTTGGTGTTCTCATTCAAATAAATATAAGAAGAAGATGTTGCCAACAATGTTGAGTCTATGCAAAACTCCGAAACCCGGCTGAAGAAGAACTGAGGTCCTCTCAAGGGGACAATTACAAATTCATTGTCAGTACCTCAATGCCAGAATGGGGAAGGCAAACGAGGGCGAATATAGGATTGGAAAGTTTGGATTGGGAGAAAGAAATCAGAACAGGAACCGTCTTGCAGGACTCCTCTCTGCAGCGCGTCTCTTTCACGGAAATTCACTTTATCAGAAGAAACAGCACCGTCGCTGGACATGGGAGTTACCTAAAGAATGAAACATGCGGAGATCGGCCATATACTCACAAACAGAAGATGATGCCTACTTGACACACTTGTAGTCCCATCATTCTGTAATGAGTTCGATCACCCTCTTCTTTGCATGACGATTTTATTCAGTCGTACGCTGGAAAAGAAGTCATGTCACCGGTGGAGAAGAAATTGTCAAGCCCTTTACTGCGAAGACATTCTAAACGAAATCCTTTCCAGTCATGACTGGCAGATAAAGGAAGATCCGACCGAACAGTGCGAGCTGCTTTCTAAAGGACTTCAAAGTTGTGCCTAGTGTGCTTCAATTACTCCAACAAGGAGCATCTTTACTACCACTAAAGTGTTGCTTGAAAGGAGAGGAAATCTGAGGCTCGAACGTAATTCAACACACTTAGCTCGAGTGATAATAAACTCTAGCTGCAGAGGAGCTCCGCAGGAGGATGTTCACCGACACAAGAAGAAGAAACTGTTGGAAGCAGCACTAAAAGGATCTGGTCTGGAAAAATGTCGTTGGATTTTGTGCGAATATAGTGATCCGCTTGGAGCCCTGATAAATGATGATGGGAGTGCAAAAAAATTCTCGCCACGGCATGAAATTGATAATGGAAAAATTTTGCACCAACCTTTCTCGTTCCGCAATCCTCGCCCCGGACTCGAATTCGCCACTGGCAAAAACCACGCAGGACTTTACCATCTGAAGTACGTGTCGATGTAAAAACATGAAGAGTAGCACAGCCCCAAGACTTAGTAACATCACCACCGACTTTTTTAGAACTGGAGGCCATAATCCACATGTATTACTTGCAACACACTTGACATCCTACCTTCAGAAGAAAAAAATTCCATACCAGAGGAGGATGTCGCGCACATTCATCCTCTATAAAAAAGGTGACAGAAAGAATCTTCGCAATATTCGTCCAATATGCTTGTTAAGTGCGCTCTAGAAGCTCTTTGCAAAGACCATACTTCTGCACATATCAAGAACATCGGATAAAGCTTAGCCAATTAAATGAGCAGGGTTCCGCAAAGGATTCTGCTGCATGGACTGCATCCAAACCGTATCACGGCTCATTGAAGTCTGTCGGAAATATCACATGCTCTTCATACTGACATTTGTCGTCTATGAAAAAGTGTTTGATAGCGTTCGAAACGAATGCTGTCCTATCAGCGCTCGTCTTAAGGAGTGGATTTGTTCTATATAAGAACCTTGTCAGACTGCTGCTGAAACTGCACCACAAGAATACAGCTTTTTCATCGCTGTTTGGCCATACCGATTGGTAAAGAGGTTTGACAGAGTGATACGATGTTGCCAAAGTAGTTTACCGCCGCATTGCAGTGTGTAACAAAGTCACTCGATTGGAACGAGAAGGGCATTCGTGTCGATGGAAATTTCCAGTCACATCTTCGTTTTACGGACAACATCGTCATCTTTTCGAATAGCACTAATGAAGCGGAGACTATGTCAAAGGAATAAACGAAGCGGGAAAAAAAAGATCTGATCGGATCACGTATTAATAGGATGAAGACCTAGTTCATAAAGAACCCGTGGTGTCATGGTGATCAAGTCGAAACGGATGTTTTTCTGATTGCAGGAACCACCTGGTATGTGTACCTTGGGCGTTCACTGAACATGGAAAACAACATGAAGGAGGAACTAAATACAATAAAGAGAGCAGCATGGGCCACTCGGGCCTTTTAAAGAAGCCACAAACCAACTTACGCACTCAAAACCCTGTGCTCATCTTTTCAATCGAATATTTCTCCCGGAGTCCGGCCATTACTCTACTTTAGGTATATAGGTGACTGTTTAGTTATCTGTTCCACTCAAGAGGAGCTAGATAATTTTTTTAGTTTGCTGAATGAACAGTCAGAGTATATAAAAATCACCCGTGAGATACCAAAAGACGATTGGCTTCCATTCTTGAACATGCAAATAAGCTTAACTGAGAGCGGCTACATAACAGTGTGGTATCGAAAGCCAAGTAATAAGCATGTCCTGGTTCACTATCTCTCTTCTCATCCATCACATACAAAAAAGGCGCTAGTAAAAAACATGTTTCGAACAGCAGCCCGTGTATGTACCGAGGAGGAGCAGAGAGTAGAATCCGTGGTCTCTGCATAACGAAAGATTGTAAAATATGTCTTAACGGCAGAGACGGTGATTGCATGAGCGTAGGTACAGTCTATCTAATCTCTTGCAAAGCGTGTAGTGATAAATATGTTGGCGAAACGGGCAGGCCGCTCTGTGGCCGCATAGAAAATGGTATGACAGCTTCTTTTATATTCTACAAAGAAATATTACTTTGACATTAGGGCGAAACAAGGAAACATTTTTCGAATAATCATATTGAAAGATTTCCTTGGTCATATAACGTAGTTTCTTGTATTATTTTCATGTAACGCCATCGTGCCCATAACATCCATTTTGCACCTTCATTTCTATATCGCTATCAAATCAATGACGTCAATAACAATAGTTCAGCAAGGAAGTTTAGCTTTGAACTTTCTAGCTGGTAATAAGGTTCGGCGTCAGTCTAAACTAATTTATGTCAAAGTGTTGTGCAGCACATCAGAATAATCGACTTCGTTGTCACTCTCTCGAATGTATTCCCCTTCTTCCATCAAGTTTTAGATGCCATAACTGAATCTTATATGCTATAATCAACAATGCTTTTCTTCTTATTCGACTGTTTTGTAACCAGGACGCTATGCATCGAAATCGGAAGTGAGGATTAAGAAAAATCGAGTTTCTATGAGGAATCTTGTGCGCTGTGAACTACTCACAAATATGTCAACATTTTTAAATAAGTGATCACTGACTTCGAAAGCGAAAAGAAACGTTCTGCATGATGCTCTGCTAGAATCGGATCCATCGTAAAAGCACTATTTTCACTTCGAGGGATGAATAAAAGCTCAAATGGTTTGCTCTTCCATTGCTCTCGTTATGTCTTTTTCTGTTGATTACAGTGACGTAGTGTGGGCATTGTGGGCATTGGTTATACCGAGTCAGTTATAGTTTATGATATTTCCAAATTTTTTTGGTAGTAGCCCGTCTTCTCATATCGTATTAGCTGATACTAGCAGTTTTTTCATTCGAATCATTTTCCTGCAACTTGCATGTTTGAAAATGTCCGAGTTTGTGTGTTGATCGGGTTGCAACTTGGAGACTTAGATCTTCCTTCAATGATACTCTTGATTTCTGCGATTAGATTTCTCTCTCCAATTTTAAGATTACTATTATAAAGGTACTCAAGCTTTCACCACAGGTAGTTATCAACCTTTGTGTGCCGAAGAAAGCATTTTTCATACAAGTCTGATAGCAGCTTACCCTTCCTGATGGTATGAAGAGTCTAAGTTTTCTGAGGCATAGCTAGCCAGTGAGTTTGAGCATATTATGGAACGGAAAGCTCCAGCTGCTGCGTTTTTTAGTCAACATTGCCTTGAAGGAAAGGAAAAACTGCTTTTGTGCTTACTTAGTATTCACTAATCAGGGAAATGTCATTCAATCATTTACTTGAGTATCCACGTAATTAGGCTATTTTTTTGAAAAATTATGTGTAGAAAACCGAACCGCGCGTTCGGTTTCATTGGATTTCCATACACCCACATTTCCTCGGAGCAGATTCAATACTCATGTGCAGTAATGGAATACACACTCACTTTTCTTTATGTTTATTTCAACAAGCACTGTTCACTTCACTATAAATCGATAAGCAAGGTTAGCACACAGTTATATCGAATGAGCGTTAGAGAAATTTCAGTTTCATTGTACTATTTCACTTCAATAAAAAAATGTGTCCTTCTGAAGCTTTAAACTGTCGACGAATGATATAAAAAGATGAATCGAATGAGCACATTACGAAAAACCTGAGAAGGCAAATTATGGTTCTGAAGACACAAAACTACAAGCAAAAAAATAGGGAATGCGATGAGAACTACTTTCCTTATCTAAAGTAGTACTTGATTCTTCAGAAGATAGTGTTTAATTCAAGTGCCTTGGAGTGTTTAATTCAAGTGTCTTGGACTATTTATAATCTCGATTATCAATCCATGTTAGCCAACTTTGTCGAACATACATGAACATACGACTAGGCCTTGCACACACATTCGTACATATGAACATTCATAGAAAAATCTACAAAAAATGAACATACGACAAAACTCGTTAGAACATAATCAAGTATACCATTAGAGGGTGACCCGTAATGAAGGCTGTTCGAATTCACAGCCAGATATAAATGAATAAAATAAAGTTCAGTACTATCAGAAAGAACCCGTGCGATAGATGAACGTCTAGATAATTTTGTAATGAACACAATTGGAAGCTTACATGATGAACGCAGTGTGAACGATCTCTCAGTCAACTACTGAACTGATAAAATTGATGGTATTGACTAGTCAATCAAGTGCCAAACTGATAAGCATTGATTTGGCTGACCAGTTAAGCAGCCACTGAGCTGATAAGCTTTCACCTTGCCGTGACCAATCACAAAAACGTAGTGACGTGGAAGCAAACGGTACTTTTCAAAGAACAACCCACTGACGCTTATGTTGCATGATGCATTCATTAATGCCTGCAAATCGCTAAAATCAGTGTAATCAATGAGTAGAATTCAATTCGTTGTAATTGATGGAGTCCTACCATCAGATATATAATTTCACGGTGAAATTAAAGTGGTAACTGAATCAAAGTTTATTTTTATTGTTATGAACTGCGCAAAGAAATGGTCAACCAACATTTTATATTGATTTAAGGCCGTCTATAAATATACAATGATTTCATGATTTAATGAGTGCATGTGGCACAGTGACTAGAGGTGCTCTGCGTCGTACACAAGGTCCATAGTTCGATCTCGCGCTCATAGCTCACCAAGCCATCCATCCCTCCCGGGTCGGTAATTTGGTACCAGACAGGTTTCAGACTTGTCTGAGAGGGTAAGCAGCACTGACGCGATACAGCGAGAGGCCACCACGAGTCATTGTAAAGACCAGATGTGCTTTCAATCACCCCAAACGAAGCCAAAAAGTGAAGAAGTATGCACGGCGCATCCTTCACTGATTGATCAACGCTAAGAGCTTTATCCTTTAACCTTTATATAATGATTTGAATTGACAAGGCGATTGCTAACCATATGAAATGTTTAGGAGTGAATTCAAAGTAAAAAGTACTAAAGAAAAGAGCAGTGTACTCAAAAGTACAACTTAAACAGTACTGACATAGCTCTCCATTATAGATGAAATAAAATCAAGCGAATGAAGGAAGAGTAAAGAATCGATATAACTACAGCTACAAAAATGAGGAATAAGGTGAATGATATACGAAATAATTTGGAAAAAAAAGTATCAAAAATCCATACTCAACAATGTTGTGGGAAAATTCAAATGCTTACCAAAATGTTGTTGAACGTGGCCAATTTCTGATAGACTGATCCCACCTGAAATCTTCGAATTTGGTAATATGAAAAGGAAAAAAGAAGAGTTAGACTATTCTCAAATTCTTGAATGGAAGACGTATGAAATTGTTAGACATTCATATGAAAGACTAATAAATGCTTTAAACTAATCTCCGTTTTCAGGAGACAGATTGTGGTATGGACAAATCGCTTAATTCATTATAGACAAAGATTTTGGTTCTTTCGATTACCCAAGGACAAATGAATACAGACCCAATCGCTGAACAAGAAATTTTCTTAGAGTGTCAGTAATCATTCAAAAGCTCAAATCTCTGGCTACAGCTCTACTAGGCCCTTCTTTCAAAAGACCCTTTTAAAAGCGGGAAAATTCAAGATGAAATCATGTTTTGCACCGACCGTTTTTTCCGAGTTTTGGGTCAAAGTTTTGACCAGTGAGAGTAGAGAACGGCTATGTTTTGCAGTAGCCAAAGAATTAAGATTTTGAATGACTGCTAACACTCCTATGATAAGTTCTTATACGGCGAATGGTTCGATTATTCATTTCTCCCTGGATAAGTGGACAAAATTGAATTTTTAACCGGAAGCTCTCATCAGGTGAAACGCTGGCAAAAAAGACCATATTTTCTACCAAGAACCATATTTCAAATAGTCGACAGAATCTCTCTTTAAAATGGTTCCCAAGAGAATATCAATAGGAAAAATTGCTCATCAGTTCATGATAGTCATTGAAGAAGATGCTCTATGAATCCAGGCATAGTTTTGTTTTTGGTCTTCGTCGTCTTTGCTGAGTTCGGACGCTTTGTTTCTTTTTCTTTGATTTAACAAAGTGTTTATCATATAAACATTTCAAATCATGAATGTTTCATTTCTACATCAAAGTATCTGTTGACCGCCAAAGTAAAAATGAAGAAGAAAGAATGGCAATTGAAGGACTCCTTTTTTGTGAAAAAAATCGAAGACAGGTTTGAATCTAGAAACAAAAAAACAAGTTCAAAAGAGTTATATATCCAGAAATACTCTGTTATATGCAAAAGTTGTGACTTCAAGTGAGGAAAGCATTTCAAAAAAAATTTCGCGGCAGATGGTAAAAATTTGCAGTAGTAATTTGGATAAATAAGCTGAATGATGAAGCATTGAACTTTCCAGATATGTTAGGAGCGTTAAGAATGATCATTTTGTTGACTTGAGAATACAAGGAAAACTGAAAAGCTGAGCATATAGAAAGTTTAAATTTATTTTGGAATTCAGAACTAAAGATTTTATTCAGGTACACCAAAAAATTCACTGATACAAGGTTTTGTCAATGTGAATGCGTTAGCACGCGATAATGACAACTTGTGTTGTACTGGAACTTTTCCATAACAAAAAGTACAGTTGGAAAAATGTAAAAACTGATTCGTCAAGACATATTGGACTATTTTGAAACTACTAACCGAAATTATTACAAATGTGGTCCAGTTTCTCCATAATATTACAAACAAGTGTCAACGTACTGCAAAAAATGAACAGTAACACAATAGCGATGAGCATTATTGAAGTCTAACGCTCTTTTCGTTCGACTTTCTTTGAGAATTCGTCACTTTCAGCACCACACTGAAATTTGGATAAATCTAAGAGAAAACAAAGATCTCATTTGATTCAACCTATCCCTCCTCCGGTAGAGCTACTATTCACAAATTATAACCACTAGAAAAGTTTGAGTATAGGCCCGAAGGATTTAAAGTTAGCAGGCTTCATTATTTTCGATAATATCTAAGTCACATTAAATACCCTTCGAATCTTACAGCTGTGAGCTTCAATTCCCGTGTAAGGACAACAAATAAAGCTGGGACTTTTTCGCTTAGGATTCCTTCTTTCACAGAAAAGAAAGCGTTTATGTTTCGGTGTATGACAATCCCGTCACCATATGACCAATGTAAAGAATGGCTTTTGTTCTGTCTCGAGATCTTTTTTCAATCATTCTAAATGATACATGCAGAATTATGTGCGACTACAGAACTGTGTACAATGTTGTATACGAGGTAAATGATAACAAAGTGTTCAAATGAGACAAAAACAGAGATTATGAAATAGAAGCATACCCTCAAAAATTTGAACTAACGTGTGTCAGATACCAAATAGTTTTATTGCCGCAGATAGATGTATCCTCTGATGTTGAGCGCAAAAGCTTTTTTTTTCGTTGACAAAAGGAATTTGCTGTCCAATAAAATCATGTAGTTTCTTAACTGTCTTAACTGATTTTGGATTTTTTAACACCTGGATGGATGGAATTCATGGAAAATCGTACGGAGCCCAATGAAATGATTATTTGAATGGTATTTCACCTTCGCGGTGCTTTCAGAGTGTTTTTAGTGAGTTGTTGTGATTCAAGTGTGCTACCAAAACTTCAACATGCGCAGTTGACAACCTTCTTGTACCTTGAAGGACATTAATCATGTGACTAAAATTCTTTCAAGACACCAGAGATTTGGGGCTATCATTGCTTTTTCTAAAATGAGTCCCTATTAGAGTAATTCTACAGTAGAATGTGTCGACTCCTTTTTTTGGCATGGTTATACTGAAGGGAAACTTTCTGCTGTGCGACAGTCGAGACCGAGACCACGCTGACAAATACAAATGGAATTTTGAAATTTCTAGCGAATAAATCCAATCAAATCCCTTGTTGTTGTAGTCACATTGTAACGCAATGTAACGGGTAACGTTCTGGAATGACTGGACTGTGATAGAACGTATAGCACCTGTCGAGTTCTTCGAGAGAAATCTAAGATCTGGCAACAACTGACGACAAGATAACACTCCCCATCTTAACAACTTTATATGAACAAGTAGCACAAAAATCTACAGATGGACAAACGATCACTGATGGCCATGGAAGGCATCACTATGCTGCACTAGTTACTATTCCAAGGACAATAATGACAAGGTGGTTAAGAACCAGTGGCAAAAATTTTTACGATCTTTTCAAATTTTTATCAAAGATTTTTACCAGAAACAGAGACTCCGTTTTTTAATTGTGTTGCAAGGAGACCCTACCATAACTATTCTAGGTTTCGAGAAACCAGTATTCATTGGCAATATTGGAGAGAGCGAAAGCAATAGGAGGACCCGTACGTAAAATGATTTAGATGATGGATGCGAGGTATGGAATCGAATTTAAGAAAGGCTGAGATCTGCAAGACATGTGATGGTGCACTGTATAAGAAAAATTGTAAATGGATATATGGCTTACCTTGTTCTGGAAGATAATTGGTTTTACTTGATATCATGTGCTTAGATTCACGTAGACATATGGATGGCCGTCTTCACGGGTAGTGCGGACCCCAGCATAATCTCCGTTCGCTTCGTTTCCGCTCACGTATCTTGTATGTTGGCGTTCGGTTTTGAATCGAACGTGGCGACGTACGTTAAATCCATTCTCCCACTCTAAACTCGTTGTAATTTTCGGCTAGGATGGGCTGAGGTTAACCACGAACAAATCCGCTTTTCGTTTTGGGTGGTCATCTAGAAAGACGCCTACATTCTCTTGGAGTTCACTCCACTGTTCTTATCATTCATCAATCGTCACCGATTATTTCATTATGTGGCTGATCCATCCGTTCCTTGTATATGCTTCTGAATCCTGAAGATGGTAATATTCGCAGATGCGAGCTGCGCCTGCTAAACAAAGGCACATTAAATCTTCAAAATATTGGACTAGAATCCCTGCTGTCTCATATCATATAGAATCACTACAGCATGAATAAGAAAAACCACTGAACGTAAATGTTGATCTATGAATCTTTCCTGCGGTACATTTAAGGTCGCTGCTTCGACTCCAGGAATCGAACAAACCAACCCTTCAGCATTCCTACGGTCGACAAATCGGTACCGGACCTCTGAGGATAAAAAAGTTTAATCGATATATTTACAGCCCTCTCTGAGTCACCGTATTTTCCTTACATGTGGTCAGTTACTACTGGGAATGGAGATGAATGCATAGTTCATCTCCTTACATAGAGCTAGCACTAAACCCTTTACTCATTTTCATCAGGAAAAAAAGATCTTGTACTTTTATTTCATTGAGTTTACTTTTATGTTGAGATTATCCCGAAATTCATGAATTTTTTTCTTTACAAGCAAGCAATTTTGATATTCGTAGACTACTAGAAGTGCTCATTTCAAAACTTTACTTATTCTGGCGCCACACTAATAAAAATTAAGGAAAATTGTATGAAAAAACTTCAAGTAGACAGATAAGAAAGAGTTTAATGGGCTGTTTCGCTCCTACCTGACTAAACATGTGCATTCGCCGACTACGTCTTACTGCCGACAGTACCAGTGAGCTGAGAATGATGAGTAGGCTGAATTATACCACATACATCACTATAGTGTACGCCCATCCAAAGAAGATATTTCTAAAAACGATAGATCATTCACTGTCCGTTCCACAAAGTTATTTTGAGTATTAACAACGCGGAACATCGATACTGAAACGTCTCTCATAAAAAAACGTTCAAATCAGAAATTTATCTATAGTTAAGTAACCGAAAAACCGAAAGCGTAGTTCACGTTTTTAGACCATTTTTTTACAACAGACCTAGAAAATCAGCCACGGACATCTGACATCCATATAAACTGTGATATTCCTAGCTTATCACTCCTTTCTTATGCCACCGGTAACAATGATTATCAGTGAATACAAACCATTTAACAATAAGAACATAAATAACAAGCTGTCCCTTAATTTCTCTCCCCACTATTGTTTTATTTAGACCAAATGGTGAACCCCAAACTCCGTGCTCACCTCGATTCGACAGTCCATCCAGCTCCCTTGTATGCAGCGGAGACGTGGGCTGATACTACAACCACGTCAAGAAGTCTGCGTACCTTTCATAGGGTGCTTAAGTGAAATCTTCTAAAAGTCAGCCGGTACTCACAACGTTTAGCCACTTTGCACAGCTCTGATCTTCAAAATCTGTCTTGTCGCCATGGTCCAGAAGTATATACATAGACAGCGAAATAATGATGGGGTCATATAACAAAAAGAACAGATGGAAAATAGACAAAAGAACAAAGGAGAACTTCAGGGAAAGGTAAGAGCCCTCTTGGAAGAGCACCCAAACGATGGGCGGACGTGTTTGTGGCTAACGTCAACCATCTGCATCCACAGATGGCAACGAGTTTGGACACATGGAATTAGTTTCGAGTACGACACCATACTTGAAGCACACCACCACCATGGACGACAGTTGTGCGAGAGAGAACCGAACGGAAACAATGCTGAAGCCCGCACTGCCAGTAAAGACGGGCCTTCCAAATACTCAAGTAAATAAGTAATGTTCATTTCGTTTTTTTTCTATTTCATACTTAGTTAATGTCAAAAGGCTACGTTGGAGAATACTCTAATAGCTTTTGACATGACCTCTTGGCACCATCGTTCGTCAAATCAGTGAAATGGGTTACTGAAAAGTGATGTCTCGAGGGACAAATTTGGCATGCTCGGAAGATTATGCTCTCGGTTTTCTGGAATTGGCAAGGCATGCTGTTTTCGAAACTGTTTAACTATAAGCAAACAATCAATGGTCGGTATTATGCGAGAAACAGCTCCGGAAGTTGGCTACAGCCGGCTGAGAGAAGCGTTCAGAACGACTCAGTGTCACCTTTCTCCAGGAGAACGTGCGACGTCACATTACAAAGTCAACTCGTCGCTTCTTGTGGGATCTGGCCTGAACTACGTCACAACACCCACCGTATAGCTTCGATATTGTTGCATCGGATTATTTTCTCTTCCGCAACCTGAAATAGCATATGCGAAAGAGAAATTCTGAAACTACAACCAACTCAACAGTGATCTTACAAACTTCTTTGATCGGCAGCCTTATTTTTCCTAGTACGAAGACTCCAATCTTTGTCAAGCAAAGTTGCATATCATTTTGGTCATGACAGCGATTATGTTGTTGATTGATTAATTTCTTTAAATGAATCATAGAAATGTCGAAATGCGAAGGGAATTATGGGACAACCCATTACAAACTCGAGCACTACAAGAAGAGCGAAAAGTTCGCTCCTGATAACTCCTCATTTTTCAGAAACATCATCTATAACACCCTGTCTCTTCAATCGACTGCTTTCGCAGACCCCCTCAGAAGTAATAATTATCTGAAAATAAAATAGCATGTTTTCAGTCTTTCATGAGGTCTGATATAGCACTTATAAAGGAATAGACAAGCATCTGTTTTGCCCTTTCAGGCTCCTCAGTAGTACGGTGCCTCGATTCAACCGATTTCTTGCAGGGTGATACGCCTTTACTTATAAAGGACTAAAAGCAGTCAAATGGAGAGGTACGACTCATTTTCCCGGCCGCGAGCTCGACTGTCCCTAACTATGATGTCAGGAGGATTTCATCACCCGGCTTGCGGTGATTTGTTATTCGGCGTGGTTTCTTTTATAAATAAGAGTTTCTCCTCCTCCAAGGAATCGGCTGAACCAAAAGGCACCGTACTACTGAGGAGTCTGGAAGGGCGAAACAGGCACCTGTCTAGTACTTCATAGGTGCCACACAAGACCCATAAATAGCTTAAAACTTGTTATGTGATCATCATAACACCTTAGTGAAATACCGCTCACTGTAGCTAGAGCTTCATGGATTTCTAAACTTCAATGTGCAACACAAGAACAATGCTCGCTCTTTCCACAGAAACAAGTTTTGTGAGAAGAAATTTGTAAGTATCATCCACAAGCCATCAAAAAGTAGATCTATGTTGCAGTTGAGCACGGAGACACACTGACAGTTACTTTATCGTTGAGAATAAGGATCAAAATGAGAAATGAACTTTACTTGTGTCGCTTCTGTTCACTCCAGATTAAAAGGAATAAAACGGTGATACAGTGATATATATTACCTATGCAAAAGCAGCCGGTTGTAGCAACGGGATGTCGTAGTTGGTGTTGAGACGATAGCAAACATTTGAGACATGAACCTAGAAATAGGTCAAATAACAAGAAAAATGTAACAATCTAAAATAAGAGTTCAAAGGTTTTGGCGTATACTTTCAATAAAGTGTGAAATCAAATAAATTTGAGAATTAAACACATTTAATCGAACAGAAACAAAAGCAAGCGATCACTGTGATATCTGTGGATGGAGCGTACAAGAAGAGTGCATGATTTATTAAAGAATATTGAATTGAAAATTGATTCTGGAAGCTGTGCGACTTTTTTCAAAATTCAGCACCACAATTTATTGCGTTCCATCTCTCATCCATGTATCAAGAAATGATTCGTTTACAATTCTTCGATACATTCCTTGTAAATTAAACGATTCATGTCTATTGAACAAGGTGTACAGACAGTTTGGAGAAATCGATCTTAGTCACGTCTAGAACTAACAGCGACAGTATTTCAGTATCCACAAAGAATCATCGACCTTTGACAAAAAAGAGAGCAAAATTCAAATGAACAGAGTAGCGCTTGTTATTTACAAATGATCTCATACTATATATCACTAATGTACCATTAATGAAAATAGGGACATCTATGCGAGCTGCAGCATGGCGCCTAAAACCAGCTACAGTTTTGTTTTACATGAGTATTAACAGCTAAGCCCACTCCTCTATACATATCAATGAGTTTTACTCCTTACTTTTAGGGATAGCTGAATAAATGGATTGAATAAATCTTTACTCAATCACTACTTCGAAGTCACTCTACCGCCTTTATGACGTTGTCTGAAGTTCAAACACTTATTATACATGATTCAAGACTACGGGAAAACCTCAAAAAAATTGTGTCGTATTGAAGAGTATGCTGAAGACAACAAGACTGATGATGAACGTAGTGACGCGTGTCTTGGGAACATTCCACCGCTTTATATGGGTGACATACACCAATATAACGACGAACGGATACTTCTATGGCAATGAATACACTGAAAATCATTTGGTCAATCAATAATCGACAGGAAATTTTTGTGTGCTCAACAAGAATTTCTTAAAAACTATTTTGAATTACATCAAAGAAACAAGCGAACCTCACTATTGTGCAGATCATAACAATGATTTTTCTTTACTCAATGTTGTCTTTTCGTACCATTTGTTCCGACTAGCTATCTTCTGCTTTAAATACTCGAGTATTATTCTGTGAAACATCATCACTTACCTCACTGTTTGTGCTGTCATCATAAGCGCATACATATACGGTGCCATAGAACAACTAAATATCAAAAAATATTGAGAAATATACAGTTTTCAACCCCTTTCTCTACTTCTGTCAACTTTACTCTTTTTCCTTCTTTCCCACTGTATTCGGCTTGTGAGATTGACAACTTCACCTCAATACTGAGTAATGAGACCAGCCGATAGAAAAGGAAAGCCCTATCAAAAATCTTTAACAACCTCAAAAACCATCTTTCCGAGAAAAAGTAGCATAAAGTAGAGCGATATTCACCGGCCAAGTTTTCACAGGCCAAAAATTTGTTATTGAAACTTATTCGGCCATCTATGATGGTTTACCGTTTATTAACAAATTTTGAACACCCAGATTCTAGCTAAGTTCAACATAATGTTCAGACTATAACGGACGAATGAGCACGTGTCGAAGTGATTAAAGGTGTTCTACAACAGACATGCCGCCATAGAGTAGTCAAGAATCACCAAGCATTCATGTGTTTGACAGAAGCAAACTACGATGACCAGTGGAGCTCTAAAAAACAAGGAAGATTCTTATATTTACAACTCCAAATTCGTTTCGATCCACGATATTTGAAAATGAAAAAAAATTCTACAAAGCAGTCTGAAAGTGCGCCGTAATCCAGTTCCGGTCATTACGTCATTGTATTAGTTAACAATTTCTTAACGGCACATGTTGCCTGGTCCGTCATTTAATAATCAAGAACAAAAGCCCTTCAAATTTCTCAAATACAATGAGATTATTGGAATTTCTAAAGAGAAACGGATAGAGAATTAATCATCTCTAATAAAAGTCGGCCACATTAAATGACTCCAGTGCCACAAAGGAGAAAGCTGAGTTGGACATAAAATGTTCACATTGTTGGCGAATCATGAAAATTTTGACTGGACTATTTTATTTCTTATTTATTTGAGTCTTTGTACAGCTCTCAAGAGAATTCAGCTATCAGATTGAAAAAGTTTGTCACCGTTTCACTTTGCCGCGCCAAACTCCTATGCAAAAAGTCACAAATCGATGGAGAAACGTATCTATATGTGAAAAGGACTGCGGTAGGTGTACAAGACAATGTTAAATTGAAATTAGTTATGGGATTCTGATTACGATTATTAATGGCTTTCAAATATAATACCCTTTTACTTGTCATGTGTATACATGAATAGTCAGATCGCTCCGTGGTTCACCCTAGGTGGTAGATAGAAAGGCGAACTAGGATGGAAAGAGACAGCTTATCTGTGAAGCATGCAAAAGTTAAATACAAAGCTCAGTGATCTCTTATCAAGTAATGCTTACGGGAAAAAATATAGTGGCGAGATGGGAAGACCACTTTATGCCCAGAAAAAGAAAATCTAAATGGTAAACCCAATATCTGACAAAGTGCTTCTTTAGGTGCGCATAGGATATAAAAGTACAACAGTGACGATTTCGAAGTGACTGCCGCAATCCTGGGGCAGGAATCAGAAGCACCAATGCGCAAACCTCGCAAACGTGTCGGTAAACTTCAAAAATGCAGAAGTGAAATGGACTGTAAAGACGAATATTGACTTCAGTATTTTAATTTCGACTTCTTCAATGTCAGCTGACAGAAGCTTATCTATTCAGACGGTGTATTTTCTCTAGGGCACCATTCTTCAAGGACATCATTAACAGAAAATCCCTTAGTCCTTCGGATACTCAATTCGCCTACGTTCAAACCATTCATACACATGATGGAACAAAAGTCACGGTGTTTCCAACGCATAAGAAATTCAACGAAGGTTTTTTTTATCCGCTTGATGGCATTTCACTTTTCGTGGAACAAGTGATAATTTGCAGATCTTTGGTATGGATTGATGGCGCCCAGTCTCAGAACATCACTTAGTGTGGAAACGTGCAAAGGATCTTGGAACACAATGTGATGGCAGCGAGCATGTCAGTTTTTTCGTCGAAGTATCGGGATGATTGAGCATTTTACTACTGTCTGCAGCTAAGCCGTCAGTTTTTACGTAAATGACATTACCGAAGTTCAGCTACCTACGGTAAAATTTTTGTAGCAATGAAGATCATTCTAAGTGGGGTGTGTCGATGAACAAATCAACGCCGTTTGTAGGCATTGGTGATATTAACAGACAAGTAAACGCTGCAATTTCTTAGTGTTCTTGCTTCAGTTTGCTTGGAGTAACCAATAAGCATAAACAATCCGTCCGTCTTGGTTAGCGCTACCATTGTCACATACGCCAAAATTTCCAGAAGTCGCTATTCAGACGCGGCTGTGGTGCCCCATGCATTAGAAACAAAGCTCTTTGGACAGAATTTTATTGTTCAGCAGCAATTTTGAGGGATGTATCACCAAAAGTCGACAACGGTATCTTCCCAAGAGCCGACTAATGATTTGAATACATCCCAGTTGGAGTTTGGGAAGATACCGTTGTCGACAACATCGACGAAGAATACGGTCGACTCGTTGAATATCTTCACGTTGGCGCTAAAAAAGCCGAAAGTCCTAAGGTCACGAAGAGACGCTTGTCTACGCAGACACTCGAGCTGATACGTCAACGTGGAATCGCACGAGCCGCAGGCAACCGAAACCTTACGTCCGAACTTGCGAAACGATGCAGAGAAGCGATAAAAGAAGACCTTAAAGAGAGAAGAGCAGCAGTTATGGCAGAAGCTGCAGAAGCTGGGAAGAGCATTCGCAAAGCCCAGCGAGGCTTCGCCAACTATAAGACCAAGATGATTGCACTCCGATACCCTGACGGGACACTTACAGCTTCCAGAAGGGCTATGGAGAAAATCATCCACCAGTACTACTCGGATCTCTTCGCTAGCCATGTTCTCTTACCGTCATATAAATTGAAAGAGGACGAATATGTCGTTCCACCGGTCCTTCCTTCCGAAATCCGACATGCTATATCGTCGGTGAAAAATAGAACAACACCCGGTCCAGACAGGATTAGACCAGAACACCTGAAGAACCTGCCGCCAGTTCTCATCAACACCCTGGCTCGGCTCTTCACTCGCTACCTGTCAGAATGCAAGGTCCCTATTCAATGGAAAACCAGCAAGACCGTATTGTTGTTCAAAAAGGGAGACCTTCACGACATAGGCAATTATCGCCCAATCTGCTTGCTGTCCGTTGTTTATAAACTCTTTACTCGAGTCATCCTGAACAGGATTGACAGAACACTGGACGAAGGACAGCCATGCGAACAAGCAGGGTTCAGAAAAGGATTTAGTACCATGGACCACATCCACACGATCACAAGACTCATTGAAGTTTCGCGAGAGTACAAACAACCACTCTGTCTCACTTTCATCGATCTGAAAAAAGCCTTTGATTCAGTGGAAACAGAAGCGGTTATAGAGGCTCTGGATAACCAGGGCGTCCCTACTCGGTACATAATGATCCTTCGTGAGCTTTATAAAGATTTCACGACCAGAATATCTCCATTCTACAACAATATCACAATTGACGTAAGAAGAGGGGTTCGACAAGGCGATACAATATCGCCAAAACTATTCACTGCCACCCTACAAAACGTCATGCGAACATTAGAATGGGACGAAATGGGAGTGAAAATTGACGGTCGACAATTAAACCATCTTCGCTTTGCTGACGATATCGTTCTCATAACACCAAACATCAGCCAAGCGGAACGAATGTTGACTGATTTCGATAACGCCTGTGGAAAGATCGGTCTTCAACTGAATCTAACGAAAACAATGTTCATGAGGAACGGATGGGTTTCTAATGCCCCATTCACGCTCAACGGAACGACAATTTCCGAATGCTCCAGTTACATCTATCTAGGTCGTGAAATCAACATGATGAACGACCTAGCCCCAGAGTTGAGCAGGAGGAAACGAGCGGCTTGGGGAACGTTTAAGAGCATCGAAGATGTAGTGAAGAGGACAAAGAACATCCGACTCCGTGCCCACCTTTTCGACTCGACAATTATCCCTGCCCTAATGTATGCAGCAGAAACCTGGTCGCTACGTAAGCAGGATGAAAGATCACTTGCCGTTATCGAACGCGCAGTCGAAAGGTCGATGCTAGGAGTGTCTCGTATTTCGCAAATGAGACAAAGGATCCGAACTTCCGACCTACGTCAACGATCGAAAATCAAAGACGCCGTTCTACACGCCAGGATATCGAAAATAAGGTGGGCCGGACACGTGATGCGCTTCAACGACAACCGATGGACGAGAGCCGTTACCGACTGGATTCCTCGGGACGTCAAGCGCTCTAAAGGAAGACCACTGACCCGTTGGTCCGATTTCTTCACGAAAGCGATGGAAGAAAGATATGATGCTCAGCGAATTCCTAGAGCAAGGAGGACCCACTGGGCTACTCTTGCACGCGATAGGGAAAAATGGAAGAGTTGCTGGTACCCGCTCGAGTCACTCGACGATCAACGGGACGACAGGTGATACAGGTGATCACCAAAAGTAACTGAACTACTAAAGAAGTCAGCGAATTGATCGATAAGGGCATTGCTTGTTTAGGGAAAGAAGACATGTAACAAGACGAAAGTAACCAAGAAGAAGGTGCTGCGCTGAAACATCTCTAATGAGATTATCTCCCATGGACTCATTGTAGCTTCCACGTATTCATAGTAAATCATACCTTTCGTGTACAAAAATTTTCAAGAAAAATTATAAGAGTTTAGAATTCAGAAATAATTGAAGAGAATAACACTTCTATAATAGCCTTGAGTCGATATGCGCTAGGAATATTAATATAAACTCTAACTGAATGAATATGTGTAATACTGCAACGATTTCGTGAGCGACCAAATCACTATTTGGCAGTAATCATCTCAACTGCAGCAAGAATATCGTCTTCCGTCATCATAGCATTTCCAATTGAAAATTTTCTAACTAAGGAGAATCTAGTTAAATAACCTGGCTGAATCAAAATTTTTTCAAAATGTTCATGATATTTCCAAAAAAGAATGTTCTAAGCCCAAACGAGGCCGGTACGCCAGGGTCATACACCGGTGTTTCGGAGGTTTCGGCCTCCTCGTCAGTGACACCTGCTCCACATTAAGCCCTGCACTGTAGCAACGAGGGAGGCGTATGTGGTGATGGCACAGTGTACGAAGACACTGGTCCATCACCACCTCTCAGTCGATGGATTTTGGCGGTCAGATCAAAACTGATGCATCAGATCGACTGCTTTTGAAACCTCGCAAAAAACATTCAAAATAATTCCAAAAAAGAATGCTCTAAGCCTAATCGAGGTTGGTACGCCAGGGTCATACACCGGTGTTACGGAGGTTTCGGCCTCCTCGTGTCCAAGATATTGTGGGATTGCGGGCTACTTTGCCATCGTAAGGGGTCAAACGAGAAGCCAACGGATAGTGAACAGACAATGTTAATAAATGTTGCGTGTACTATAAATTCTGCTCTTAATCAAATTATTGTGGTCCCCATATTTTAAATATCGATGCCTTCACATATCAGAAACGAAGAAAAATCATCTACAGAAGCATATCTTATGATTATTATTTGGGCCAGATATCATGGGTCTGTTAATGAGCTCTTATGCAGCACGATACACGTGTTTTGTCCTTGCATCCTTGTCAGTCGGGCAGTTCTTTCGTTTTCTGCCAATCCTCTAGGGAGCCCCACATCTCCCTATCAAAGAGTAAGCGACAACGAACGATTTGCACATGCCGTCAAGTGAAACAAATCACTGTATCGGCAGTGTTGTTCTTTTCTTTCACTTGACGCCAATTGTAATCGTTCGTCGCTGCCTACTCTTTGATAGATGTATGAGCGGACCCGAAATGGTTGGCTAAAAGACGAAGGGTTCTGCCCGACTGACGAGACAACAAGGCTGAGACACGTGTATCAGCTTTGCAAGAGCCCATTAACAGGTTACATGACATATGGCTCAAAGAATAATTGAGAGATATATTGAAATTTGAGCATACCCTTTAGAAAACACTCAAAACGAACGGTATAATATTTACAGAGGTGCAGCGGTTGGTTTTTCGCCTCGTTTGGAATCCGATTAGTTCTATCTTCTTTGTTGGCTAAGCCAATTTCATCAAGTTATCATAAAGCGAATTGATTCGGTTCACGTTTCGATGCCTTTCGTCCTCTGCAGAACCCACTGATCCGAGGTGATGCTCTCCACAGTCATTCGTCCCCTTTGTACTCATCACCTTTGTTGTCGATCGAATCGCATCTTCTTCGGTGGTCACTGCTCAAATATAACCTCTCTTCAGCGATGCCCACAAGTGCAGAATGGTTCTTCATTTTAAAGGTGCTTCATCGAGGAAGATACGACTCGATTGACGACGAAGACTAAGACCACAACAAGAACGAATTACACTGGGGAATCAGGTCGAAACACTGACACTGAAGTAGATCGCGTCGAGACATTAGAAGAATAAATGATACAGCACTTGGCACTGACAATCTGCGAAGGATGCGTCATGCATTTATTCAATATCGTTCGAGGTGATTGAATGCATACTCGCTTCACAATGACTCTTAATGAGTCCAACGATGTACCAAGTCAGTGCTGTTATTCTCTCAGACAAGCCTGGTTGTGTGCGCGGGATCGAGCCAATATTCATCGAAGGACTGACTACGTGTGCATCGCGAAGCACTTTTAACCACTGCGCCGCGCACGCTTCAATGCACTACCCCTTCCAGTGAGTGCGTAATAATTATAAGCTCCCGTTCTAGGCCTTCCACCTGTTCAACCAATCAAGCATTCGTAAAACAACCTTGTGTAACATAACACGTAGTTTGCATGAAAATTCGGAATCAAATCCGCTATGGAGAGAATAGAGAAAGGTCGGATTGGGACAATGAAGGGACATTACCATCACTTCCACTCTCACAAATGGTCTTCACATGAAAAAATTCTGATAACAGGTTGATTCAACTCCTGCTTATTTTCTCAGAAAATTCTGCGCTCACTTGAATTCTGTAAACAAAAAAATCACTTCGAAATTCACTCTTAAGCAGAGACGTATGCACCAAATTCGGTAGTTGATGAGATAGAAGACCACTGACTTATAGCGACACAGGAGGAATTATGGTGATTCAACGTCTATCTTATGTTGAAATATCGGGAAGGCTTCTCCATACGTTCTCCTGTATTTCCATTTTGTGAAAGGAAATATAGTAGTTATTACCGGAAATTTTTTAAGAACGGAACAAAACAGCAGATACAGTTTCTCTACGTCGATCAATTACTCGTTCATTTGATTCATTTACCATGTGTTCCGTCCTATACATGCATATCAAAATACATAACATCACCAATAATAATTACGTCGAGCGATCCATAAACATTCTAATTAAGCGGATCTTCAGCTGTGCAGGTGGACTGATAGGTAGAATAACAATCTGGGCATCGAACTATAGCAATCGTTAGAATTTAATCAGCACATTTACCTAGCACAAAAACTTCACATCTGTGTCGTTTGTAAGCAAAGCGCACGCAAACGATGGAGTCATTCTATGTCATCGCAATCTATGCAAACGTCTTGATCCATGCGGCAATACAGCCATTCACGAACTTCTGATAGAAAATAATGAGTGGGTAATTCAAGTATGGCTTGTTTATTGAAACCTCAATATTTTTTGAAAGGAATATCTGAGATTTTCAATCTCTAGGTGGTCTGGAAGACATTATGCTCACCTAGGAGCGCTATCAATGGATCGAAGACTGCTACCGAGCCCTACCTTTGCCTTCATGTCTAGGATGGAAGCTCCACTTCTTACCCATCGCCCCATTGCTCTACTGTCGATATATAAATGAACGTCTTGAGTGTTCTAAACAAGAGGATATGACAAAGTGTTTCGAACTGCTGAATGAGCAGTCAGGTTATATTGAGCTCGCACGGCAAACCAAGAAAGAGCTGGTTTCCATTACTAAACATTCAAATACACCATTCCGAAAGTGGCCACATTACGAATTGGCGATGAAAACTAGGTAGTAATTATGATGAGACGTTAACCCTCTTCGTTCCTCACATACAAATAAGCACTTGTAAGAAAAATGTATTGAACAGAAACAAGTGTTTGCACGGGAGAAGAAGGAAAGGAGTTACTACATTCAACACGAGAAACACTCATCTCAAATGACCACGAAAGAATAGCCACTGATCTCAGTCCAAGGAGAGTGACAGATTCCAAAACGAAAACAATGGCATACTATGCTCAAATAAGCAGATACCATCAAAACTACACTTTATAAAAAACGAAGTAAATTCCGTTACTACAGCACGTCAAAAAATAGTGGTCTGGGAAAGCTGCAAGAATAGTAGAAAGCCCATCTAAGTCATTATCTTGTCAAGTGTGAAACATCCCAACGGTGGAAACGTTGACTGAATGAGTATAGCTACAATACAGCAGATCTATCTAAGTACTCTGAGGTTGCAGTAAGAATCTTGGAGTAATTGTCGAAAACGTTGGTCGGAAAACCTATGAAGTTTTTTGAATAGACTTACGAATCTCTAAATGAATGGAAAAGGAGAGTGTCCTAGTACAACAACTGATCTGACACGTTATGTCAGATTTATTTTCTAGTTTCAGTAGAGTTCATTATTGGTGAGTGTGACATCACACCGACAACTTTGCCCCAAACCATATCCAGTCATTTGGAGTTGACGTATGCAAGGAAAAGTCGGAAACTTTTGAACTGTAGAAAAATTTGTGTGTGGAGAAAAAACCGCGTTCTAGGAGAATTAGTAAGTACTGCACTTACCAACTGTTCAGTGTTTCGACATACCAACCTTATTCAGAGTTTAGGTCTGCACTCCTGTTTTTCAAAAGCAGCCGAAGCCTGATATATCAGAAATTCGTTGGACCGGCTGTTGCATCAAGACCACAAAATATGCTGAGTTCACATTTGCTACATTGCTAACCACCGATATTGTAAGAGATGGATATACTGAGAAATGTACATTCTATGATGCAGTTGCGCATTGTATAGGAGTGTGGGCATTGTAAAGTTGCTCATAATGGCTGTAGATTGTATTCTGAATGTGTTCTGTGCATATTCTTATGTCGTAAGAAGATTTATACAGATTATTTCGAGTAAAAGCAAGTGAACTTCAGCAAAACTTGAATTTCGCTTGAACACTTTCTCCAAAGACATACTGTGAAGTATTTCGCTGACATCGTGAATCATATGCATTGCTAAGGCTCAGAAGAGAAGAAGTGAATATTTTATTCAGTCCCGTTGATGTTAACGTCTTCATCACCTGGCTATCATATCGTTACCACTTTCGTAGCTTAGCTGTCTGTCTTCCCCTTCCCATTTTTTAGCTTATTTTCATGTGAGTTCAGTGTTGCAACCACAACTTGATGCACTTTTTGCAATTCTTCGAGAACTTGCCTTTTAGTGCCGTCATTTAGAAAAGAGAAGTGGAAAACTACAGTCGTCATGTTGTCTGAAGAAGATGCCTAGGAAACCATGGTCAATCTCTTGGCAGTAAGTTCCGGTGATGTTTGTGAGAAATCGCGTGCGAACATGAAGAGAAAGGTGCGCACCCCAGATAGTGGGCTGGAGATGGTGGTTGTCACAATAACGGTCCAAAGAGTGAACCACGGATGTGAGGACACCCACCATGCTGTGATTTAATAAGAGTAGAATGGTGTTTGAGCCGAAATCGTGCCCCTCACCAAAGACCAGTCGATTTTTACGATTTGTTCATGAAAACTGAAGGCAGCTCGCGTTTTCGCAAATTTTCGTTATCTACTTGGAATTTTCAAGATTTCAAAATTTACCGCACAAAAATCGTAGACAAAACTCTGCCTATCGCTTCCTGGGCTTAAGTTTTTCATTTACATTTTTTATTATTGAATAAATCTGCTACTGAGCCAAAACCGAAGCAGGCTATGGATGAAAGACTTGTTAACCAACAGAGAAACTTTTAAATAGAGTTATCCGTCCTATATAGGGTTTTTTACAAAGCGGAGAAAGAGCCCCAATTTAATAATAAAATCGCGCATCACATCATTTGTGATCGATCAACCAGTCTCGATAAAAGCGATAACGTTGAGTGTGAAAAGTGATCGTTTTCCCCTGAGCATTCTAATGAGGCTTTCGTGGAAAAAATTACAGCATTGAAGTCTTTGAGATCGAACTAACAAATGTATAACAGAAGTCTAAAGAAAAAGCTCGAGAGGAAGATGCCTCGAAACTCACCAATGCAAAACTTAATCTTATTTTTGTGCTACGATTGCATAAAAAGGCTAGTCAAAAAGTGGAGTGTACAATCAAAATTATTCAAATTTTAGCTACCAAATGACTATTAAGACTCTAAAAAACAAAGAACGCGCTGTACCAGAAAAATCTATAATGACTAGCGATAACGGAAAATTGTCAGAGATTTCCATGTGACCCTACATTATCTCAACATAACCATTTTTTTCACTTTCAAAACAAAGTTGTAGAGAAGCAGGGCTATAGATTTTGAATATAAATCAATGAGAAATGGTCGCCAATGTTGAACGAGATCAAGAAAAAAGCAATCTCTCTTTCTTCTCGACGAATTGACAATACAACTTCTGTTCCACAATGGCTAATATTGTAGTGGTAGAGAGGAGAATGTCGTAGAGTCTGAACTAGTTTGTCAAGCGGAACTTCAGTGACTGCATGTGTATCACACTCCCGTGTCTGAATTTCAACCTTTTTTGTTGCAGTAACAGCCCAATTATAGTAATGTAGAAATATATGAGCAGAGTACAATGAGACAGTGCTCAGAGCGAACACAGCAACCAAGATTCAGACCAAGTGGAAACCCAGCTGAAATGGGTCGCTCATATTCAGTGTAAGCTTGAAGTTGGCGTAAAGAAAAGTTGAGGTCAAAGAAAGAGATTTTAGAGTAAGAACACAGAACATACATTCATCATCTGTTTACGTGAATAAGGGCAGTTACCAAATTAAGGTCAGCTATGTGACAAATACAAAAGTGCAGCTAAAGTATACCCGGTTGTCACGAGGGGACCGATGTGTATCTAAAGTACAGTATCGAAAGAGCATCAAAAGTGCGATCGGCTTTTGGTAGAAACATTACGTACGACGTCAAACGAAATCCCAAGGTTAAATCGCAGCTGATGTAATAGGCGGATAGACTCTCTTTCATGGATGGCAATT
>JAHQIW010005230.1:0-56608 GCA_019055375.1 Parelaphostrongylus tenuis | reverse complement strand
CTTCACTGCGTGACTTGATAGGTTGGCTTTTGAAAAGGCTGTTTTGAAATGACTCTAACCTTGTCGAGATTATTGCAATTGACACTGACTTGCCGTTTATATGCGGAACACAGTAGAGGCTATATCAGGTTTATTGTGAAATAGATTGAAGTAGACCAATGAGAAGAACGAGGATTGAGCATGATGGATACTGTAGGATTGTAGTAGTTCTGATAGCTAACCTCTAATTGCTAAGTGTTGACAACTCACAACTGTACTTTCTATTTTAAATCAGGTTTATATACGGATCATAAACAAAGACTTTGCCAGATGAAGCGCTACAGTATACTGTGGTTTGATGAAAATCTAAGCACACACAAAGGGTTGCATGTGCGACAAACGATGTAGACAAAGATAAGGATCTGAAATAGATTGAGCACAAAGAATTCATGTTCTCAAACGTTAGGAAGAAAGTTCCGTAGCATAAAAAAAGTGTGCAAGTGCAACTCACAATGAGGAAACGAACATAAAGAAGGGCTGCCAGCAAGTCATTGTCGGCAACGACCACATTCACTAAATACAGAATGCCGAATTACAGAGTCACAAACCAAAGCTGTTTAACGGTAACATTCTGACGTTTTCGACTCGGAAAATACGTAATGGAAAGGTTCTGAACGTGTGGGAATATCGTGCTTATCGAGATATCAGACAGAATTTAGAAATTTTCTAGGGGAGAGAAAGACGTTTCTGAACTAATAAGGAAAGTAATGAGGCTCTTGAGTGGCATATTGCGCAGCATTCTCAGCTATCACCTTGAATAAACGAAATTTCGTTATTTTTCACAGAGTTCTTAGTGAAAAGAACCTCCCGATATGGTTTGCTGAATGACTGTCAGAAGTCTAGCAGCAGATCATCCACGCGCCTTAGCCGACGGCGAACAAAGCAAAGATAGTTCGAAGAATGATTTTATTCGGAGCTATACCGCACTAAAAGAGCCGCTCTAGTAGAGCGCAGTGTCGAGATGTGAGCATTTGAATAATTACTGAATGTAAATTGTTCCGTTACCAAGAACAGTTTCCAAATTTGAAACACCATAATGTTTTCTATTGAAGTGAATTTCCTGTCAGTCCCACAGATATTCCACGCCACTACTCGTCCTGAGCACCTTTGTATAGATATTTTTTACTTCTTCCAATCTGAACAATATATGATTTTCTTCTCGGTTATCTGGAAACAAATGAAGGTACAACTCTTTTCGCTATACAAGAAACTTTTGCGTGAGAGTGTAAGCAATCATTCGAAAACCTAATTTTCTGACTAGTGCGCTACATAACCGTCTGATGAGACGCTTCTATAATGCTGTAAAATTCTAATTAAGATATGTTTTACACAGGCCCCGCGTTTTCACTATTCCTTCGCCGGAAGTACGCAAAGAATATGAACGCGTAGAGGAAAATTTTGCTGTACCAAACTCCTGATCGTTCTTCACATATAATCCGCCTGCGTTATCGATCGAACATCGTGCTTGAAATTGCCGGCAGAGTCCACTGCGCTCCTATCCCAGCCCGCAGATAGTCAAAAACACATGTTCGCGTATGTGATTCAATCTTATTGTCCCTGCTACACTGCAGAGACGGTCCTTCATAAAATAAAGCACATCATTGTAATTGCTGAATCTACGATATCAAGTGGATTGCTAATAATTTAGAGGAAGAGCTCTGTTTATGAGAGAAGTTTGCGCTTGTGAAACACAAAAGTTTTTTCGCTGGAGCGTCGTAAAAAGACTTTCTTTAAAAGAACGGGGCCACGTGAGGTACTCGTCAGAGGATTTAGGTTTCTCAAATGATTATCAGCACTTGCCATGAAAATTCTTGCCCAGTTAAAGGATCGCTTCTTCATCCCGTGCTATCAAACAGAAAAATGCCATATTTTGGATATAGCCGCTGACAAGGACATGAGCGCTTATAGCTAATCTCTCTCTCCTTGTCTGTCTCTCATCCGGTCTCGGAGTATATATATATAAATATATATATATATATCAGTGCGCGATTCCGTGCACCTGGTATTTGATTGATGAACCTATTCCATTATTCCTGTTCTTGTTTCAGGATATTTGGTAATTATTACGAGGACCTACGACTAACAGTTTTCAGAATGCCCTATACCAATCAATATTGGTGACATATAATTTAACGTTGAAGCTTTTATAGAAGTATACACAAACATTTCTGAAAAAATAACTCACTAAACAAATAATTTTCACTACATTCATTGGAAAGCATTAGCGCTCTTTCTATTACGACGGCAGTCTTATCAAGGTCAACATCAATCACGCCATCTATCAATACTTTTATGATAATTCAACCATTGATCTATGGCATAACTGTTTTTAAAACTTTGCGGCAAAACATTCAGTCTTATTTTTAGGAATGATTGAAGCCTTGGCCCGAGGTTAGCCCTTGAGTCATACACCGGTGTTTCGGAGGTTTCGGCCTCCTCGTCAGTGACCCATCCCACATTAAGCTCTGCATTGTAGCATTCAGCATTTACTTACGATTACTTTCACATTTTTTTCACAAACTACCTCATTGACATTGCAGCTCTCCACGCGACCGGTTTGTGTGCCGTGCGGGATTTCAACGTCGTTGTCAGGAGGATAAAAACATACAAATAATTAGCATTCTTAACGCACTTTCAGGCAAAAAAAACAATCTGCGTATCTATGTTTGCACTACTATTACAACCAAAAAAACGGCTCCTCCACTTAAAAGCACTCTAAAAATTCAATAGTCAGTCCAGTTTGTTTATCATGGGAATGCAGATTTTAAATTAAAATCGATAAATGAGTTCAGCTTGAGTGAATGAGTAGTTAAGCATCGATGTAAGTATTATCTTGCATCATATGCGAAAAATGATCAAAGGTATAAATGAGCAGGAAGCGTTGATGTGAGTATAATCGCAAATCGTGAGAACAAAAGCTTTTTCTAAAATTTTGTCTGCAAATTTCGCAATAATTTCGCTAAAGAAACCATAATTCATCTTTTTATACACTTCAATACAGTTTCTGCACTAGTTTGACGAATGATTACCCGTGTTGCAAGTTTATTTCTACTCTAATGCTACGGAATGTCTCGCCGAAATAAAAATGCTTTTCATTGTCACACTCACAATTAAATTCAGCGTGCCACCGACAGTGCCTGATGCTGAACAGAAGTGCTTTCCAAACGGTTCTGATGTTAGCATTCGACCGCTTTGTTCACTATATCTTGCCATATCATTCTCGACCAATTTGCCATAATGATGATCCTGGTCTGCAAAATTCTGCTTTGAAAAGCGAAATCGAACAAAAGGTATGCTATTCAGACCGTAAGAGTTCCTGAAATTGTTAGGTGTGTCCTATTAATAGCTGTTATCTTGACATTGGCGTCCGATGTCATACTGCACATTCTTTCCAGCATAGTAGTGCGTATTCCCGTTACCCTGTTGCCGACATAGGGCAGCTAGGCATCTTCAAATCAACTGCAAATAACTGTGTGTTTTTGAGAAATACGTTCTTCTTCTTCCATGAAAAGTGGAAGAGGCTAAAAATAGTTTTGAGTTCTGATCCTTCAACTCTTCAGAACATTCTAGACCATCACCTGCTACAAGATATACTTTGACAATCTCCAAAACGATGTAAATGGAACCTGCTTCAAACTGATTAAAGGATTTGATTTCAGTATCATTATGACAAAACCCCTTATATCAAGACGTTTCTACTGATTCCTAGAAACTGTTAATTTTTAATCTGAAGACTAATGAACACATTTCTGTATCTTTTACGCTTATTATACTTCTGTCTGTAATCCTCCAAGTAAATGTTCAGTACTGGAGACCTACGCATATCCATTGGACTAACAGACTTCTGACAATCCAGTGGTATGTAGTTGACTGTAATGTTAAGTGATCCAACATGGCTGAAATACAGATCGAGTAGAGTGCGCTACAACCTCGGCGCTCGAGAACATCTAAGACTTGAGAAATGATTTTTTAAAAGTGTTTCCAATAAAATCGAAATGAAGCCTAAAGTCATAGCGACATGAAGAGCTTGTGGTGTTGTCAAAAATTTCCCACTTCACTCAAAAAATTTGCAAAGAAACGCTCCAGTTGTGAACTCATTGTTCGCATCGCAAGACGTTTTAAAAACCTCTAGCTGCCGCTTCACTGGATGCAATACCAATCGGAAGAGGCAAAGTTGTGTGAAATCGGTGACGGTGAAAGGCCTAGCACTCGCTGCCACAAAACTTCGTACCGTTGTAATAGATAGTTGAACACAATACTAATTTATATTATTTTTATTTCTTTTCAATCTTCTTTTCCATGCTCTGAGTTTTTTTTACTTTCACAATCCTTTCAACAAAAAAATTGGATCACAAATCCCCATAATGCGAAGGTGATAGATTCCAATTAGGTTTCGTATTCATCTATGCAAGATTGGGAATATCTACAGGGCATAACAATTTTCTGTTTCTTTACCTTGACCTGCAGGCATCACTCCACATTCAAACAGTCGAAATTGTGGCCAGCAGTGGAATCATATTGAGAACGGTCGAAAGTTTTGCCATGCTTGCGATATTATTCATTTGTGCTCCTGGAACTGGAAGCAATATCTTAGATACAATTGAAACATATTTCGCATTTCTGTAACGAATGACTTACAAAACAGCGAATTTGTTGCTTATCATTTGTACGTGGTTGACGCCCCTCAAAATCTACTAAATATCCAGAAAATGTGGGAACTCTCCAACATGTCAGATCTAAGCGAAACACTTTGAAACAAGTTTACGACAATATCTGCTCTTTGCAAGTGCACCAAAATGTAACTGAGAAGTAATAGATGTCAAATTTGCTCGGAAAACGACAGACTTAAAAGTACTCCAGTAGAAATGTTAGTGAATGCTCCATTTATTTAAGTGGTACGGTTTAAATTTGATTCACACTATTTTAATTGTTATCTGCAACATAAATCCTGATTTTCCAAAAGAAAAAACTTCGCAATCGAGAAAACACCGAATATAGAGTGCGAACGTTTATGAGAAATCCTGTGAAAGATGAATCGATTGGCAAAAGACGATGATAGACCCTAGCGCGGGACATTTCACAACAAAGTTCTGAAAAACAAAAATCTTGTTCGTTGTTCTAATATTTCCGTCAGCGTCCTACCGTCTAGTATTCATACGAAATTTGCTTTCATTGATGAGGAGACAGACTAATGGTCAGAGCACGAACTCTTACTGACTCTACTGAAGGGTTCAAACAGGCGAGGAGTGAGATGGTTCCAGAAAATCCATCAATATGGAAACGGAAAGACTAAGCTATTTGATGAGTCGTCGTTGAAACATGCATTGAGACATGAGATCCTGCTGTGAGACATAACAGATTACAAACTGTTCTTTTCCTTGAACAAGCTTGCACGAACGTAATACTCTTTCAATCCAATTTTATGGCTAACGTCTCGGCCTTCGACGGAGCGTGGACGTTACTACAACATACTATATCTAACTATTCAATTGATTATTCGTAGATGTGCTAAATCTAATGTAAAGCAATCAGTAGTCTAAGCATTCTTCAGAAATCCACAGCTAATTTTCTCGCAATGTCTTTGCGATGTGCACGCAGAGCAAATTTCTTATTGCACATTTGTAATAGAGAGTTTTAATTTCATCAGTTTCAGTTCCAGAGTTCTCAGTGGTTTTCTGAAATCATTTCGCATAATGTTTTACAAGGACTATCTAAAAAACTCGAAAATGCTGTTTTCTCCTAGCAATTGATCAAATCGAACAATTCTGCACCTTAAGATTTCCGAGGTAATCCAAAAATGAGGTTAATGTAGATATTGGAATATTCCTATTCGAATACGAAGAGCGCGTCATTGTGGTGGCGCGATTTGAGTAGATTAACCAGCCGTTAGTGAGCTAATCTGCTTCATCTGTTTTCCATTCCGCTAGCGAGAATCGTTCAATATGTAAACTAAAAGTTCCACTTTGTATGTGTTGCGAATGACAAACTAAAGAATCGTCAACGCTGTAGAATCAACGACTCATTTATGAGATTTTTATGAACGCCGAATGGAAACTGAATTAGCAAATCGGTGATGTAGCAGTTCCGTGTTGTAGCAGTCAAATGCTGGAGCAGTCCATGTTCCTCAATTGAAGTGCTGGGTGAACAACATTCACGCTACAGCATTCTTCCTTTGGCATTGAAGCTATGAGCACCAATTTATTAACTTCAACTAACAAAAACTGCACTACTCTGGTACTGTTCAATCGCATATTTTCTTGCGAACATTTGGTATACAACTTGCCTATACTTGCTCTGATATATAGCTGTCGTGGAAAACATTCGCTCACAACTCAAGCACGAATGACGCGTACGGGAAAAATGCTAGTGAAGCGGCGTACAAGATTAATGGAGCTTTCTGTAGACGGTCCGAATGCAACTATCCTCCAGGACTGCTCTCTCCAGCTTTGAACTTCGCGAACCCTTTCTATCCGTCCTTTCTGCAACCGTATCAGCGCTCCAAGCTCCATTATTCTTGCGCGCCTCTTCAGTAGCATTTTCCCCTGCATGTGATTCCCGCATTGAACTGACCAGTCAGCACTCATGTGATTTCCAAATTTGCTGTCACTCTAATGTTATATAAACATTGGTGACTGAAATTGTTGCCTCAAATACATCACAGTTCAACTCCCGCCGACATGTGGCCAAGGCCGAGAAGAAATGCAATCCAAACGGACCCAATGCCAACATTCGAACCGCTCTGTTCCACACATCTTGCCACATCATTCTCGACAAGTTTGCATAATGATTGTTTGTGGTCTGCAAAAATGTAATTTCTATGGAAAACAAATGTACGAAAAACCTGTTCAGACCTAAAGAGTTCCTGATACTGTCAATTGTGCGTCAGGAATAGCTGTTATTGTCACTTTATTCTTCGTATCTGTAGCCGTACACATCTGCATTTTGTAGTCCTCTACATTGCGAATTACCGTCACTGTTCGACCAACGGTGATACATCTTTTTTGCATCTTTAAGACTGCAAGAAACTATTAATTTTCGAAAAAAGACACGTTTTCATATTGCAACAGAGATTGAAAGGAGCCAAAACAGTACTGAGCGCTAATTTTGTATCTAGTCCTCAGAACCTTTTTTCTTCACCTTTTTGCGGACATTAGACCCTCAGCTAGGGGCCAGCTCGGGCATTTACAAAGATTGGTGCGTGCTCCAACAGAGATTAGGATTCATTAGATTCTCAAAGGAGCATTACCATCAAAAGACGGTAAAATATCACTGATGAGACTCCTGTGTCAATAATTCTAGCAAGACTACCGCTAATGCTGCTCAAATTCTAAGCGTTTTTAGAAGAAAAACCGTATCATTGCGAAAAGAATATTTTCTAGTTGTTATCGAATATTTTCACCTATTCTTAATAATTTGGAAGTAAATCTATAGCTTGAAAGGTTATGATGTTGATAGCAAGCTTGTGCATAAAGTATTGACATTTTACAATTACAGTGCATTCTTTCTAATTGATAACGGATTTTCTGGGATCGTATAGTTAGATTTTGATTTGTATAACTTTTATGCCAAAAGGAAGTTAAGTTATTATTGAGAGGACTTATGTAAACGTATTTCTAGAAAAAAATATTGACCAGCTGTCTTGCTGCCACGTGCAATCGCATTTCAAGGGTGTATGCACTTCAACGCTTCGTTTTTTCTTTGGAAAGAAAATTTTGCTTTACAATTAAGGATTGTCTCGTTGGATAAAGTTTTTTTATGAAGAGTCAATCACCGTTAGGTGACACAGATTTCAACAAATTCAAGTCATTTTTGGAAGAAGCTTGCTTAGAACAATGCAACAATGAACGAAGTCCGGGTTCGGCACTCCAAAGGGTGAGACTTCGCAACATTGGCACCACGTTACCTCGCTTTTGCAACATATATATATTGAATGCAAAACGTAATCTTCCTTCAAGTGCTACAGTGCAGTAAGGGCTCTTTCCAAAAATAAGGTTGCTGGGTGTAATCGTCAAGATCTAAGCTATCGAAACGTTATTAGAAGTCAAGCGGTATGAACATTTTTCATTGAAAAATGCTTGTGTGTCAAAAACATGTTTTCTATCGCTTAAGCGCTTCAAGAAAGTCACCTTGAAAATGCATGCCTTTGAAAATTGTTAACATTTCAGCTATCAAACAGTTATTATAACTTTCAAAAAATCACAGTAAGTTTTTTTTTATAGGTCAAAACAGGATTTGGACGTCGAAAACAATCCAGATTTACAAAATCTAATCCTTTTCTTGACTAATACGGCGCTCTAAAGAGCCTTTTCCAAAAACCAAGTACACCGTTGAAACGGCTAAGATTTGCCCTATCTAACAATTATTAACTGCTCATGAAAAAAATCTATCCGGCGAAAAATGCCTAAGTGAGAAACAAAAAATCTATTTTGACCTTTATAGCGCAAAAAAGGGCCATTTGAGAAGTAGAATAAGTCGTTCAAATTCACTTGATTTTCGCTAACGAGCGATTGCCCAAGGGTTTTACAAAAGTAAAAAATGGCAACGCGATAACGGGAATTTGCAGTGAAATGATGCCGATGGCACCACCGCAAATGTGCGAGACGACAGATATGGTGAAATAACTGGTGTTCCCGTCAGTCACACGTCAATTTCCGGGACTGTCTCGGTTTGAATAGCTTTCGTTTTGTGGAACTTCGTTTCTTACAAAAAAAACCTGTGTAGACCACGAACATCATTATGGCGAATTGGTCGAAAGCAGATGTGGCAAAGCATTTTGAACAGAGCTGTACAAAGGTTGGCATTGGGTCCACTTGGATCGCATTTCTTCTCGGCAACTGCCACTGTCGGCGGAAACTGAAATTGAACTGTGATATGCATAACACAAGCATTTTTGTCTGCGTCGAAATTCATTGTAACAACGACAATGAATGGTAACCCACATGAGTGATGATTTGTCAGAGAATGCAATGAATTACTTGATAGGGTACAATGTGATAAACTTAGATGTAATACTTCTATAGAACGTATGGGGCTGTTTCCATTAATACGTTCGCATTTCCACACTTTTTTAAATTCAAGTGCTATCTATTTGAGAAATTAATAAATCAATAAGTGCAGTCACCATCATGATCAATTATATGCAACCACAAAGAGTGGATGCCTTCTCCTAGGAAGAATGAGGATCGCAAATAAATAACTGATGAGGTCACTTGAGAGCTGATTAACTCTTTAGATTTTCTCATCGCTGTATGGTGCTTTGGGGAATGAAAGAAATGATAATCCAGTGGAGCAATATTGTTGCTATACGAGTGAAGAGGAATTAGATGATGAGTGATCGCGTTACCGCCGTATCCAAAGTCCTACTCAGGCTACCAGAAAACTTTTCAGCATATCAAGTCCTTTAGAAATAAGCAAATCTGAAGGGAGGAGGCTGAATAGAACATCAATGCGAAAGTAATAATGGCATAACTAATGACTGAAATTTTCAAATCATAAAGTTGGCAAACTGTGAGAAAATGATTTCATCGTTTTCTCACCATGCTCACAAAGAAGCAGATTGGAGAAGTATAGAAAAATGGCAATTAACGAGATTTATATGGATGATGGAGTAGGATCAACAGGGATAGCACTTAATTCTAGACAAAAATGTGTTGATCCGCCCACAAAAAGTGGCCAAATCAGGTAGCTAAGTTGACTGGTGACATCGAGAAAGGTTCATTACTGAAATCATGTATGTCATCATATCTTGACCGCTATTAAACATCGAAAATTCTTCTTTTGTGAAGCTGTTTTCGTATCCAATGTAAGATTGGCTAGCAGAATAGAGCGAAAGAAAACGCCTTGAATTTTGCAAATTGGTAATATATCTTGTGGAGTCGCGCATGGCTCATGCAAGACATTTAGTATTACAAACGGGGAAGTCAAGATAATCAAGATATTTTGAACGGTAATGATGTTGCGTTCATAATCTAAGAGTTAACCGTGCCTATTAGCGAGTGATGGAAACACTTCGACTGAGTTCATATTCCATAGTGCATCAAGAAGCTATTTTCATACTTATTCTAGGTTATATCGCATTTATTACATGAAGGCGCTATAAGCCGTAAAGGCAGATCCACAGAAAAAATCAGCCATGATAAAAAATTGTGCAGCTAAGAGACTTGAACTACTTCAATATTGGATAAATGCCATAGTATTACTAATGCAAAAACACTGTCGTGAAATAAAAGCAGAGCATGGGCCTCAGTGCATGGGCAGTGAGCGACCAGAATACGTGTTCGCGAGTTTGAAGCTCAGCTGAGGTACTCAGCTTTGCTCTCACTATTCTTACTGCTCTCTTGCTTCATTGTGGTAGCACTTCGCGTAGTACCATCTTCTAAAAAAATGAAGTAAAAGTTACAGTTCTCAAAGGTCATTTTTCTACATAATGAAAAATGCGGCGGTTGTATTACAGCTTATAATTACAGCTGGCGTTCCTGGTGGATCTGCTTTCTTTAGAACCAGTAAAGATCACCTCAGCTGCAAGCTATTCAACCAGACATGTCTATAACTTCCCATAGAGAAACCACAATATTGCATCTCAGTTGCAGCTTTCTCTACCAATTTTATTTTAGGCTTTCAGTCTACATCGCGAAAATGGTAGTTTTTATTATTTGATTTTGAAAAGACACATATGGAGCAAACTCATGACTCAATCAAATACCTTAACAGGAGCGCATCAGAAGCAAAGTACGTGACGACCAAGAATTCAGACAAGCAGCCACTCTTACAAGAACATGAAATCTCAGCGCCCACGATTTTCGAAGCATTCTAGGCAAATCCATAAATCCACACATGAAATGCATAGAGGAGCGCCTCATTACCACACTTGATTTGACACAGTATAAAAGATATATTTTGATGTCGCAAGCGAATTGGCAATACGTATGAGCTTTCACGGCTAGTCACCAGCATTGAAAAGTGAAGAGAGCATTCATGAAAAGCGGTTCGTAGAACAGTGTTTTCATTTCTAATGTGATGAAAGTTGTTCGGTGATTTTTTGAGATGATTTATTGGTACCCACTATTAGAGCCATCAGACGTAGAGAAACTTGTTGATACGAAAATTTAGTTATTCACTGAGGAAGGTATTCATAGCCCAACGATGCACATGCATCTGATAATTATTATTTGAGCCAGCATGTCATGTGGTCATTTATGGGCACTTCATAGAGCTCAATGCACTTGTTTCGGCCTTAACAGCCTCATTAGTTGGGCAGTATCGCTTAGCCAGTCCCTCTTGAGCTCCCACCTTTTTACATAGAGTAGGCAACTACGTACAATTTACGAGTCCCGTCAATTGAAATAAATCACTAGATCGGAAGCGTTGTCACACTCGATTGCTCTTGGCTGGTATTTATGAAAGAACATACTGTTCATTCCGAGTTTTTCTGAGAGCGCGCTCAAATTTCGTTATATCTGATAATTATTATGATATAACACCCAAAACGAACGGCATGTTATTCCATAATTAACTGCCAAGAGCAGTGTGTACAACACTGCCGATGTAGTGATTTATTTCACTTGACGGCATGTGTAAATGGTACGTCGTCGCCTACTCTATGCAAGAGGGTTGGGTTCCCTCTTCCCATTCCTTCCGCCCCTCCCAAGGGGATTGGAGAGAACTGAATAGGACGAAGGGTAGAGCCCAACTGATGAGACTACTAAAGCCGAAGCACAGTATACTGGGCTCTATAAGTACCATAAAAGACCATATGACAGTCGGCTCAAAAAAATATTTATCAGATATATTGAAATTTGAGTGCTGTTCTAGGATAAACATTCGCAACGGACGACTTCACATATGTAATAAAATTCTTCACTTTCAATTTGGAATATGCATCGTTAGAGAAACGGCATACTACCTGCTCTTACCGAACGGTTCTATTGTCTCCATTATGAGAATGTACTCGAAAAAATTTCCGACAATTGCGACTCGTAGGAGAAAATTATATGGAGGGGATCCTGTAAGCTGGGTAAGCTGTGGTAGAGTTTGGATATATGAATCTGAAGGTTAGCCCTTCAAGAAAAGATCCAAGCCTTTGACCCTGATCCATAATTATTTGTCTTGTAAATATTACAGCAGTCAACAAGTCGTACAATGAGCGTCGGTTAACAGCAATCTACCTTTACCCATAAATTAACACTGGTCAACAATTTACCCTTGCTGCATAAAAGCTGTTCTTCTTACATTCAGTAATCAGTACTTCATTATTTTTCAGTAGACTATTGATGCCCATTCGATAGCTCAAAATGTAAAGATCTTGGTACTGCGCTGATTTTTTGAAAATGCCTTTTAGGTGAATGGTCCCAGAGTAGGGAATATCACGGAAGTACACTACTAAAAAGAACTGCTGAAAGCTTTTGATGAAGAGGCATCACATGCAATGTGTGATAACTTTCTGACAGATAACAATTCGATGGAGTTTTCGCTTGGTTTCTGCTTGGCCTAGATATTGATTATTCTTCCGTGCTGCATAATATATGTATATACATATAAATAAGCAGATATATATATATATATATATGTATATGCATATGTATGTATATACATAAATATGTATAGCATATATAGATGTATTACATGAGCGCGCTGTGGCCGAATGGTTGTGATGCTCGTCGTGGCGCATATGGAGCTGAGCTCCATCCCTCGACTTCCCAGGCAGTCAACACGAACGCCCTATTGGACGTAACAGCCAGGCTATTCTCGAGAATGCAAGGAGAATCGCTCGAACAGTACTTTACGCAGTTCAAGAAGAAGACGAAACAACGAGCTGAATGCTAGAAGTACCGGGGTCCGCTCAGTGACAAAAGCACTGTGAAGACGGATCAATAAAGTGCCTAACTTTATATATATATATATATATATATATATATATATTGTATCGGGCTGTCCCATAATTCTTTCGCACCATTGTGCATTATTTATACATACAAATTATGATGTCTCATAATTTCTTTCCCGCCAGCTACTAGAATGGCAGGATCAAAGACGAGAACATCTGCAACGTCTTTGAGACATTGAGATCTCTGAGACATTGAGACGTCTTTGAGAGAACAGAGAACTACAATTTTCCTGTTTATCACTTTTAAGATCTTTCTTGAGATACGCCGCTACTTCTCCGTTAGTTGAGCGCCACTTCGACCCTTCAGGAACGGATTATTTCGGAATAGTTTTAGACGATTAAGTCACCATTCGATAGCAGAAATCAAAAGAATCTGAGTGGCATATTCCATCTCGAAAAAGGCCTTGTTAATGCGCTGAAAGTGCAAAAATAATATTTTGTTTCTCATCAAAAGATTTCTCGCTGACCAAAGCCTTTCCTTCGCAGTTTCAATAACCAATTGATAGACCAATCCTTAAGGATTCCAATAATTCGTTTAGTTTTATGATAGAACTGGTATAATGCTGTAAAAGCCAAAAGAACATTAGGTTTCGCAAAAATTGGATCACTCAAGATATCTTCTCTTCACTTTGATCCAATGAGAAGAATCCTTTTTTTGATCGTTTCTTATGTTCAAATGATCAATCGATAGCTGAAATCAAAAAATTTGAGAAATGCATCTCACTTTCAGAAAAATCTTGTTATTGAGTTGAAAGTATTGATTCATGTTGTGCATTTGCTCTGAAAAAGTCTATTTGGTTGAGACGCCCTGTGCGCACGAGTGCGATACTCAACATTCTTTTAGTTCTTATGAAGCATTAAGAAATTTATCAGAAACATCAAAGGCATTGTTGGAATCCCTGATCTCTGGATAAATCGTTTGGTTTTTGAAACATAAAAGGGAGGCCCTGGTCAGCGAGAGATCTTCCAATGTGAAACAAAATATTGTTTCTGCTTTTTCAGCGCAATAGCAAAAACATTTTAGATAAAAACTGCATCATTAATTCTTTGATTTAAGCTATCGACAGATTATTTGATTATTTTGAACGATCAAAAAACACTTTTTTTCCAATGGATCAAAGTGAAGAGAAGATAGCTCAAGTGACCAACTTTTTCGAAGCCCAACCTTCTTTTATCTTTTACAGCGTTATACCAGGTCTGTCATGAAAACCAAGTAGATTATTGGAATATTTAAGATTTGGTCTATCGATTGATTAATGAAACTCTGAAGGAAAAGCTTTGGTCAGCGAAAAATCTTCCAATGAGAAAAAAAATTCTGCTCTTTTAGCGCAATAACAAGGCCTTTTTCAAGATGAAATACACCTTCCAAATTAGTTTGATTTCGCTATCCAACGACTATTTGAACATTGAAAAAACCAAGAAATACGTTTTTTACAAGTAGTCGAAGTCGCTGTCAACTAACGGACAGTACCAATATACCGCACTCCATAAAAAATCAGACGGCTTTCATTCTTTTTTTCTGATCGAGAGATCGATTCCGCGAGCATGAAATTCCGATTTCTTGCTGTTAAAGAAATGAATCACCGAGTTGTCAAAGAGGAATTTTCTTCAATCGCTTCAAGCACAGCTTGACGATCAACTTCTTTTGGACGACCTGACGGCTGATCTGCCAAACTTTCTTCACCTTTTTCAATCTTTTTGAACCACCTGTACACCGTACTTTTGCCAACAGTGTCTTCTCCCAAGCCATGTTCTTGCCTTCACTTGCCACCGCTGTATTTGAACCCAACAGCCACTTGTGCATCATCAGCAACACAATTTGCTCGCTTGCTAACTCCGCCTTGAAATCAGTAGATAAATTATATAAGAATCAATGCGGAAGAAGACGGGCTTTCATGAGCCCAAAAACGCAAAAAATGGCCGACATGCAAAAAAGACAAGTATTTGAAACTGAAAACAAATAATATATACGACATATTTTTGCTCAAATGACAATGTGGTAGTATCTAATGTAATTTTGTTTAAAATGAGACTAAAATTAATGTGATCCACTCATTTGTTTTCAATCCAATATGTCCTCAAGACAGTTGCTTGTACTTCGTATAGGTCATGGTGATTTCCGATCCAATGGATGATAGCGTGAAGAGTCGTCCAACCCCACGTGAGATTGGAGATGCAGAGGAGGTGGGTCTGAGGTCCCAAAAGGGTTAATATATATTGAAGATCTTTTCTACTGAGCACTTTCATTAGCGGATATGGCAAGCATTTTTTTGACACTTAGAGTTTGTTCTTGATAGTTAGAGAGCTCTGAAGTTATGACGAATACCGAGGCTGTTATTACTTTCATCCATGCTATCCGTTTCCACCCAGTTTCTTCATGGCTAGCAGTAATGATGGGCGTATTTTCTCAAGTCATAAGCAAACAAATGTCGTTCTTGTAATTTCCTATTTTCATTCTCTCAAGCAATTCCTGGAAGGCAGTAAATCTAAATTCATCACATTGTTTACCTGTTTATAATTTCTGTGTTGCTCTGACCAATAACACCAGTGTGATCTACATATTTATTGCTGATCTAGTGCTACAATATGAACAAATGTTTGTCTGAAACAGATCCTGGTCAGCTTTCAATTTCCGCCGACAGTGGCACTTGCTGAAAAGAAATGCGATCCAAACGGACCCGATGCCAACATTCGAACCGCTCTGTCAACCACACTTTGCCACATCATTCTCGACCAGTTCGCCATAACGATGTTTGTGGTCTATAGCGATATTTTTAGCTACAAAGCAATCCTGAGTAAAGAGGCAAGTTGTTCAGACCGAAAGAGTTCCTGGAATTGTTAAGAATGTGCCGTTAACAGGCGTTGTTTGCACATTCACGTCCATTGGACATTTTTTTGGGTCATTAGCATCCATATTCATGCAAATTCCCGTCACAGTGTTGTCGACGATTATGCAAGCACTTTGCTTTTTCATCACTATAAGAAGCTATGAGTCATAGAAAGCCACGTTCTTGTATCACAAGAAATTACTAAAAACAACGTGAAATAATCTGTGAGAAACTTGAAGCCTCTTGGAGGTTGGTCGTCAGTGGCATATGTATATTTCGGCGATATTGTACGCTTCATCAGTGCCACACGCCCCACACCAAAACCAACTATATAGCAAGATATGGAGACAGTCGATTGGAAAGATATCTACATATTCACTACCAGTCGTAATGCATCGACTGAAAAAAGTGATGAACACAATATTACGTGCTATCATTACAACGTCTCCCATCTCTGCTATAAAGTTGGATTGAGTGTGGGGCGTGTGGCAGTGATGAAGCGGGGTATACCGCCGATACGTACGTATGTGACTGACGTATCAACTGCGAGAAGGTTTCAAATATTCTCACAGACCAGTTTATAATTAGGTTCAGAAACAGTCGATTAGAAGGGTAGCTAAAATAGTTTCGAGCACTAATTTTCTTCCATTCTTCCAAACTTCGCTCCTTCCTTTCATTCAGAAAAGATTCTGTCAAAAAACTTGATCATAGTGTTCATTTGAAGTAGTTTCTCTCATATTCTAAGAAATTTACTAGTGAATCTTGATGAATCGTTTATTTTATCGCATATAGATCAGTAAACACATTTCTGCTCTTTCAACGTCTGCTATACAATTACCTCCAATCTTTCAAATGATTGTTCAATATTGAAGACCCACGCATATCCTCTGGTTTAACGGCTATCTGGCAGCTCATTGGTGTGTAGTTAATCATAACGTTGAGTTGGCCCAAAATGGTTGAGATCACAGCATCTGGTAAGAGTGCGCTACGACCTTGACGTTCGAGAATATCGAAGACCTGCAAAAAAATTCTTTTACTAGCTCTTAGAAGTCTCTAATTGATTATTTCCAAAAATGTGAACCTTTTTGAGGATGTTACGTCAGTAGCTTCAGCACCTTTTGGCAGTATCGTCCGCCTCATTAGAGCCACACGCTTCACAAGTCGCACCTAAGGGAGATAGGGTATTCTCTCAATATATCGAATTTTCAAGACAAGGTTACTAAAAAGTCTACAAAAAGGCAATGTCTACATGCTCAGAAGAAGCCAAAGCCATCAACTTAATAGTGAAAAAAAACTTAGTTACACGTGGGCTTGAACGAGACACGTTCCGCTGTTCCTACTATCAATGGAAAATGACTACTAGTGGGAGTGTAGCTCTGAGAAGACGGCAATAGTGCTAGAAAAATACGTAAGCCACTGACGTGTCAACCTCGAAGGCTCAAAACATTCTCCCAGACTATTGACTTCATGCAGCGGGGTCAGAAATATAGTCTTTATCTAGGTCGTGTTCTCCATATCTGTGAAACTACGCATGTTATGCAAGCGGTAAAAGCCTTAAGCATCGCCAAGATTTTCCTCACTTCCCACATCATGCTGGATTCTCGAAAAACACTTAATCTTAGAATTTTAAACTCACTGTTTGCGTTACGAGACGTTGCACAAAACTCCTAGCTGCCGCCTCGTCAGGTGCAATACCAGGGAAACTGGCCTGGATATTAGCTGCGGTAGAGTAGACCATCGCAACAGGCAAAGATGAGAGGACGCTGACGGCAAAAGGCCTATTACTAGCTGCAAGAAAATTTCACGCCTTTTGTAATGAGCAGCGGGAAACTAATTCCTGTTTTCACAATCTTTTTTCTGTTTGACTGTTCTGATTTCAATCTCTACGGTGTGCTTTCTATTTCTAATCTTTCAAGTCCTTTCATTAAAATGATTCAACCGCAATTATTGATTATTGATGAAGTGACTGATATATTATCAGGATTGCGAAAATCAAATCAAGACTGGTAATATCTGCGGTATAGTAAAAAATTCTGTTTATTACCATGACCTGCAGGCACCACTCCACATCCAAACACTGTCGCTAATGCGGCTAGCAGCGAAATCATAGAGGAATTGATAGGAAGTTTTGCCATTTTTGAAGACGATTTGATACTTTTCTGTATCAAAAGCTTTATTTGTGAGAGAGCTTTTTTGCTGGGCAGAGATTTTTCACAAGTTCTTCAGTAGTCAATCGAACACTTCAATCTTGATGATTTCGAAATGGTACCCGATTATTGAAAGCCTCTTACTGCGTTGTCGCCGTGAAATTATCGACACATTTCACAGGCAGCGCGTGTTATCTCACCTACATTTGTTATTTAGAGTTTTTTCAAACTTAGAAAAAGATCTAGATTTTATAAGGAAAATTGCGCTGCGCCATCTATCAACTACGCATCCACAGCCGTTCACATTACCCTCATTGCCCTAGCCAAAAAGTTCTGCCCACCGAAAAATGCGCCGAAGAGCTTCAAGTGTGAAACTCAATTTCATTTGCTGCTTTAGCGAACTAAAATAAGCACAGATCTTAAATCGTCGTGATTTAAGCTTTCCAAAGATTACTACCAGTCTACTGGGAAACATCTGTCCTCAAAGAATTACTTTGCAAAAAAATGCTTTCCGACAAGAGAAAAGAATCAACTTCTCATTTATGGTGCTTCAAAATCTGAGCAAGTATCATGGATTTAGGTAAAAACAATTTTTCCAAGTTTCACGAAGGATCATCTACAACAAAACAATGGTTTGGTGGTGTGGACCAATGCTTGGGTGACGTTGCCTTGATGGCTCTTTGGTTTTCTTGAGAGCCAGGAGGGCCATCGATAATGTTCAATTTAATGACAAGTCCTTTAAAACAAATTAATGACAGATTTTGCTCTTTTCAAGCACTAGGAAAAAATCGCCTAGTGAGAAGGAATAAAAATCAGATTTGTATCTTTTGTTTCGAGTGTTTTCTTAAGACCACAGCTCAAATTTCAATATGCCTGGTAATCAAATAATGATTACCAGGCATAATGAAATTTGAGCTGTGGTCTTAAGAAAACACTCGAAACAAAAGATATGATATATTGAATATACTAGCCACGAGCATTCGAGTGTACAACACTCTGTGTTTGGTGAGTTTTTTACCGGACATAGAGTGTAAATCGTACGTTGTCGCTAACTCTTATTGTGGGGACTGGAGCACCCACAGATTAGCAAAAGACGAGAAAGGGTAACTGCCCGACTGACGAGATCGCAAGATCGAAACACGTGTATCGGGCTCAATAAGTCGGCCCTCATTGACAGACCACTGACATGCGTGGCTCAAATAATGATTAACAATCAGATTTGTTCATAGTCAGTTCTCTCGGGAGCGTCACACTCCTTATATATAGTTATCGACGACCTACGCTTTACACTTTATCTCAGGTGAAACATTCACCTAAAACTGAGTGTTTTCGCACTCGATTGCTAGCTGGCTGGTATTTTTATCATATTATACCTTTCCTTTGAGTGCTTTATTAAGACCACGCTCAAATTTCAATAGATCCTTTCATTATTATTTGAGCCTGTGGTCTTAAGAAAACACTCGAAACAAAAGATATGATATATTGAATATACTAGTCGAAAAGAAATGTCAGCGAATGCGATTTTTCCTCAGGTGGCACAGCTGGAATTTGATTATCATCATGTGATTTCTTATTCTGTGGCATATCATACTGACTTTCCCAAAAACAATATATTCTCATTGAGAGAAACGCTGACGTTACGAGCGTCTTTCATGAGAAATCTGTGGAAGAAGGCATCAGCCGTCACTTCCGCTACGACATTTTCCTTGTAATAAATTTTTACGAAGCAGATACCGCGTTTGGTAGATCTGCTAGATTTGTTAGCGCTACCAACTACACCGCCTATGGAATCGTTCTTAAAAGTGAAATGCCGGGAAGACAAGAACTACATGGTTTTACTTATTTTAAAACATGAGACTCGGATGACACCAAAAATCTATACATCAGTATGAGAATGTAGAAAAGGGATCGCATTAGAAGTGATTGTAGATGAAACAACTGCGTAGAACATCGCATCTCGTCTCGAGGCAGAAGAATCGTACATTTGATGGTACCGAAAATATTTCAAAATGAAGAAATAAAATTGACGCTTCCAAAGAACGCGGCTGATAAGACACTAGGATGAGGTTTCCTTACTAACCCTTTTAAAACGTCCAGTTTCTCAATAGATGAATGTTTCTAGAAAAGAAAAATTACTTGCTTTATATTTTGTATAGCGAATTCTCATTCCATCAGCCCTAAGGTACCATGTATCAGTCAGTAATCGTTGCCGATTTCTCTGATGCTCTACTTTTTTAACAACATTTTATAAATTTACTCATTTCGTTTGAAAAGAAGGAAGACATATGAGACGTTACTTTTGTTGGAATTATCGTTTGGGTGCGCGTCATTCCTTTAAAATTTTACAAGGAGCTACAAAATAGTAGCCAGTAAAAGTGGCTATGTCCTGAGTCAAGTTCAGGGATTTTACTCTCTGTGCTCTCTCATCCAAACACTGACAACTTATGGAACATGTCTTCCACAAGCGTGATTTGTACTCGAAGAGTCAGAGAAAAAGTAATCGATTGCACTCTGTCTTTACCCTGACTGATATTTAGCAGTCGAGAGGTCAATCCATTTTCTCTTGCTTGGGTAAAATCTATTCATCTAGAACAGAGTATTGGCAGGACACCATTTACTGCGGTTTGCATAATAGACATTATAGTAGTAACTGGACTGGGTGCCAGTCGCTGTCCCATTGCCAACCCTCTCATTTGCGCTAAATATTTCCCAGACCACCCAAAAATTTAACAACCAAATACTTCTTAGAAAAAAAAATTGTTGCTCCGACAAGCTGTAAATATTTACTATTTTCTGTGTCTATAAGACGCTTACGGATGGCTCACAAGGTAGTTATTGGACATGTTAGTATAGGTACGATCTACCTGACCTCTTGCAGAGCGCGTGGCGATAAATACATTGACGAAACGGGTTAGTCACTTACTGTTCTTATAATAAAACATTCAGTCGGAAAGTTAACCTCATCACGCCGGCCGTTGATGGGAAGTGGTGTCCCGCGCTCGCGGTAGTCGGCGCGATAGACCTTGCAAATGGAGAACGTAGTTTTTACATTGTTGTAGTTTCGCTATAAATTTAGACTTTCGTGGTCCCAAAGGGCTATGGTCAGTAAATGATGGAGCACGATAGAGAAGACTTCATATAGATATATAGATGAAACATGCTTTGACAATCGCAAAGCAATGATTTATACGTTAAAAGTGATACCGCACAGTGCATGCGACGCTACATCATCGATAATTCGGAATACTTTTTGATAGTACTTTGAAAGTTGAAACTTCTATGGTGCTGTAAAAAAGGTTTGGTTCTACTGTTTAACCAGCGATAGCTTTTATAAATACACTTATTATCAACTTTAAACATTACTCTTCGGTGCAATCTGGAAGCAATGCCAATGATGCTTCTAAAACCGTGATTTTTTAAGAGAACTAGGTGCTCACAAAAACGTTACACGTCGAACTATTAGTGAACAGGTCTATGCTTTTTTTGTGTTATTCATATTTCATTTGCACTAGTCGCCTAATTCTTATGTCAGCAAAAATCCTCTTGTACGGCCTTTAAGAATGTTTTCAGTCGTCTTCACGAGATTTGTTTAATCCTTTCAGGATCTTGTGCACCGTTTATGGCATACGTGTACTTTTGTGGTTTATTCGTCAAGCACAAACCTTGAATAGGATTTCAATAATCATTCAATAGTTCAAAAAATTGCGGTTCTGATGGTACGCTTGGTTTTTGCAAAAGCTTCTCTAATAAGCGGTAATAACGAAGAAAAATAGCTTTTCTTATTTGGAGTGAATAGTGCAATGGCCACTTGTGTTTGTTTGGCTTCTTCACCGAGCAAGGTTCGTTCACTGAAGTTTTAGTAGCCTTTTCACAGCTTGAAAAATAGCTATTCTGAATTTGGATTTGAATTTGAATGATTCGTAATCGAAGCTGTTTACTGCATTATACTAATGACAAACAAAAATTGTATTTCACCTCCAAAGTGCTTTGTGTGCCTCGCTATCGTTGATGCTTGGTTTTACGGCAGAATTTTGATGATCATTTGATACCTCAAAAGTCTGAATTCTCAGAATTGGTTGGTTTTTTTTGGCTGATACTTTTAGTGCGCTATAGCAAAGGAAGTAAAATCACGTCCCACACTCTGATAAGTGGCCATTTGCTTGAACTTCGCAATGAATGTTTTGAATATGCTAGACAGAATTTATGATCAGAAAGGATGACTTTCATTAAAGGCCATCTGTAAAGGTCTTTTTTAGTAAAGGGAACGTCCACGCGGCCAAAGAATTTCCACTTTTCAAGGCGAAGGCCACATCAAGGAGGAAACAACGCATCCCTATTTCTTATGCTTTGACGATATGCGAAAGTGCAGTTCAAAAACACATTTTCACCAATGTATGACTTTTTCAAAAATCTTATAAGGGTGACTTTTGGTGCGTAGTCGGAATAACTTTTATTAAAACCCACATTTATCAATTTGTAGAGTAATTATTTGGAGAAATGGCATATTCCTCACTCAAATTTTTTGAATCTTACACCGATGTTGGCAATCTTTTGTGTGGAATATACATTGGCTATCAATAATTTGTACAATAAACATCGATCATTGCCAGATCACCTTAATATCAGTACCGGTACACAGTTAACCACTCCCTCTTTGCATAGCATTTTGCACTGTGCAATATCTTTATTTTTTGACAGAATGGCACTTTCCCCCTATTCGCGCCCGTGAAAAACGTATCTTTTCCTCTTCCTGGACATCTTAGTGATCATTCGGTAGCTCAAATCTCGAGAATTTGAACGGTGTATCCAATTATTCGAAAGGCATTCATAAGGCGCTGTAGCAATAGAAATAAAATTTATCCCACATCCGAACATTTTTCGATGAGCAAAGGTTTTCCCTAAAGATTCACTAATTATTCGATATTGCCAATTTCGGTACAATTCAGTTGTGATAGGACAAATGAAAAGCCGATCTCATTTGCTGGCGGCGTCCTGCGTTATTCGAAATTTCGCAAGAAAAAAACATTTGACATCTAACAATTGCAAACTCATTGTTTGCATTACAAGACGTTCCATGAAACCTCTAGCTGCTGTCTCATTAGGTGTAAAATCAGGGAAACTGGAGATACTGGCTGAAGAAGAGTAGACCATCGGAAAAGGCAGGATTGTGATACCAGTGACAGTGAAGGTACTTTTGCCCGATGCAACAAAATTTCGCAGTTTTTACGAGTATTTGGAAACTGGATCACAGATTCAGCTAATCTTCTCTTTACCTTTTGATTCTCGTGTCTGCGAACTTAAATGATCTTTCTTTAAGTAAATTTCTTACTTATTTGGTATTTGAACTCCTTTCTTTGAACAATTAGTCGTGGGATCTTGAGTTTGGTGAAGTATTGAATATATTCGTTTTGACGAAGGTTGATAAACCTCTACTAAAGATTGGGGATATTTGCACTATCAAGCAATCTTCTGTTGATCACCTTTATCTGTTGGCATCACTCTACATCCAAACTCTGCCGAGATTGTGATCAGCAGTGAAATTATAAAGATTCATTATGGCTCTTGAAATTCTAAGCAAATATCCTGGTTTAGTAAAAACGAATATTCTCTTTGGCAAGAAATTATTTACAAGACAAGTACGGATTTGGGACTGAGCACTTACACAAAGGTGACATCGCTTTTCGCGTTGACTTTTGCAAGCGCTCTACGAGCTTCTCAACTCATCAAATTCAAAACCGAATCTTTCAAAATAAGTTTATAACAATTTCCATTGTTTCCAAGGATTCAATTATGAGAAGAAATGGATGTCAAATTTGCACTGAACATTATACACATTAAGTAATCACTCGAGAATTAATTTCAGTGAATGCATCGTTTCTCTAGGTGATACGGCTCAAATTTGGCTCCCATCATCTCAACGGTTATTCTACCACATAAAACCCTGACTTTCCCAGAACAAAAAAGTTCATCGAGAAAACGTTAACGTGACGAGAGTACTTTCATGAGAATTGCGCGAAAGAACATATTGATTGACAAAAACAAAGCACGACTTCCGTTGCAGAACGTTTTTGCAACAATTTTCTAGAAAAGAGAAATCGTGTTTGGTAAGCTTTGGAAATGTCATCAACGTCATCCTTACTACGTAAATTCATTGTTGACGAAGAAAAACGGCAACCATGAGCTACACAATTTCATTGGTTTCACATAACGGGCGTGAACTGAGATGACACTAGGATCCACCAGTTTGAGAAAGTCGAGGGGAAATCGCTTCAAAATTAATAGTAGATGAAACATTACGTAAAGGTATCAGATTTTGTCGTGAGGTTGAATAATCTTATACTTTAATATATTTGGCGATGTATCAAGATGTAAAAGTACTTTATGTTGTAATGCACGCAACTGTCACGACTGAGCTGAATCTTCCTTATCCAATTGTTTAATCGCTCCAGTCTCTCATCAAGTGGATTTTGTGGAAAGCTGTCATTTTTCTTCATTTCCCTGTGATAAGTTGACAAAATGAAATGTTTCATTGCACTTCTGACGTAGTAAAGTCTCATTCCAATAGTCTAATGGCTACAGATACTTTACTGATACTCTCACTTTTTCTGATGTTTCAGAAAGGATCGCCTGAGGAACACGAAATGCTGTTTTCCTTCAAAAATAACCTATTCAGCTCATTTCATATCCTAGGTTCGTGAAATAATCCAAAAGTAATCGCAGATATTCGTCCACTTCCTACCCACAAATTACTAGGTATCCTTTCGATTACAAGAGAGGGTCACTGTGATGACACCTTCAATTCCATTCACCTATCTTCAAAAAATAAGCCATTCTGATGCATCTTAGATCCATCACGTTGGTGCGAATCGTACGACACGGAACTTAGAAATCCTGTTTTGACTCTTTGCGATTGGTAAATCGGAGGCACCTTCAGTGCTAAAAATCATTGGCGCTTTTACTGGTTTTTATTTCGGTCATCCGGAAACAAATGAAGAAACGACCTCTTTCGCTGGACAAAAGAATTTCATAAGAGTGTTACCAATTATTTGAAAGCATAAATCTCTCCCTACTGCGTCACGTTTTCCTTCATTAAAAACACCCTTTTTATAACGTCGTGTCACTCAGAATAAAGTCATGTTTTACACTGATCGCGCACTTTCACTATTACTTCGCTGGGAGCACGGAAAACATACAAATTTATTACAGAAAATCGCCTAATATCAGAGCGATACGTTTTATCTAGAGTTTTCGAAGCGCAAAAACAATCCCTAATTGATTTAAAAAAATCGCACTTCGCATGAGGGCCGCCTAAGCGTCATCGATCGATCACCGTGTCCAAACCGCACGCGATTCCACTCTCCAACATCCCCTGTCCCTCAACTTAGCCAAAAAACAAATGAACGCGTATGTGAACCAATCTCATTTTTGCTGCTACATTGCAGTGAAACGGTCTTTCTAGAATTTAAGCACAGCGTTGGAATCACCGAAAGTTAGGCTATCGAATGGTTACTGATACTCCAGATGAAGAGCTCGTCATACGAGACACAGGCGTGTGTAATACACAAATGTTTTCCCTTTTGCTGAAGCGTTACAAAAAAGATATTTTCAACAAGAGGCTAAATATTTAAGCTTTCGAATGAGTATTAAAAGTGCAATGGAACGTCTTTGACTGATTCGTTTCTTTACTTGTTCCCAGATAACCGAAAAGAACTGTTTGAAGATGATCAAGCAAAATTTGGTTTCGTTTCGAGCGTTTTCTTAAGACCACGCTCAAGTTTCAATATGCTTGATGATTATTTTTTGAGCCATGCGTCTATTCTGTCATGGGCACTCATACCCATTACACATGTGTTCGCCTTGACAGGTTCGTTTGTTGGGCAGTGCATTGCGTCTTGACCACTCCTCTTGGGGAAACTCAGCCTCTTACATAGAGGAGGCGCAGGCTTGCTATTTACATGTGCCATCAAGTGAAGGAAACCACTATATGGGCAATGCTTTACACTCCATTGCTCTTCGCTGGTATTTATGAAAAATCATATTCTTCGTTTTGCGTATTTTCTTAAGACGACGCTCGAATTTCAATATGCCTGATATTATTTTCTGAGCCATCATCCATGATTTAGGGTTGCCTTCCTCCTAAGACGATTGGCTAAGACGAAGGGTACTGCCGATCTAACGAGGCTGTCAAGGCCAAAACACGTGTATGGGCTCTATGTGTACCCATAACGTACCACATGACATGGTGGCTCGAGAAATAAACACTAGATATGTTGAAAATTTGAGCGTGGTATCAGGTAATACTCGAGACAAACGGTATAAAATTTTCAGAGAGGGTTTCAAAGATAAACAAATGAATTTTATTGCGCTAAACTTTTAAGTCTTCATTTGAGTGGCATTACCTTTTTTGTCAAAGAATGCAAATATTACTCTTCGAAAGTTTCGGAAAAAAAACCTTCGAATCGGGTAGCGAATTATTAAGACTTTCAGCTCATAAACACAAACAGTGAGCAAAATCAACGCTGTTAATTACCGGTTATTTTACGAAAAAAAACATCGTTCTGTTTTGTGAATGCTAAATGTAGCTGTATAAGTACGTTAGTATCGTCTTGATCAATTTGCAGAGCAGAGCAGCTTTGCCGTGAAAATTTCCCTCCGCAATGGGACGCCGTGATTAGTAAGCGAATTTCAGCCAAAAGAGAACGAGCACCATCATTGTCCCCCTAAAACTGAAATAGTTACTGGATTCACACCTTCAATATATTCTGAGAGACTGTTGTGAGTCTCTTCGAGTTTTAATTTGAGAGTGGCTTACGTATGTTTCGGCGGTTTCGCCATCTCATCCGAGCTGCACGTCCCATCAATTACCTCTAGTGATAGTAGGGAATTGGGAAACGTGTCAAGACTAGACCATATAAATGTTGTCAGAAGCATTTACAGTAGATGACTTGCGGCTGCTATCAAATGTACAGGCATTGTCCTTCAGTCGACTGATTCCGATGTTCACACCTGTTGCTTTGAAGGAGCAGATGACAATCCTTTTTGGCAACAATGACTCTCAACTTGTCGCACTTTGAAAATCAACTTTCATCTGACCTTGGCGTGCCTAATCGTATTCTTTTCAAATTTTATGATCGGTAAATGATGCTCAAGAAGTTTCGCATGGTAACACTTCAGCGTTGGCCGTAAAAAATGTAATAAATTCATATATCCAATAGCTGTTACGAGGTTTATGTAGATATGTGCCTAGCAGACCAATCCCGTTGACGGTTAGTCGCTGACAGCTGCGACGTCTCAGATTCAAGACAAAAATGATAGCAAATTTCTGCCATAGTTGAGTTTCCCTCCCCATATTCGACCGTGTGTTTACAATCTTCGCTCTGCTTATCGGAAAAATCGCAGCTTCAGTTCGTGTTCTCTTATTGATCCATGTAGCGAAAAACCCGCATTGTGCTGGAGAAGAGTTGTGGACAATCGGCTCAGTGTAATGTGACTCTGAAGAAGATGACGTTACGAAACGTTGGTCAAATATAACTTACCGCCAATCTCGAGTCAGCCTAGCAATACAAGAGTATACTGATTGTTTATGTTGAGGTTGAAAGTCTGTTATTAGAAATATTACAATGACTGTGCACTGGTTTGCAACAGGATTACTCCACCACTTTTAACCCCGACAAAGTGATCACTCAAAAACTGCAGAGCACCAAAACCAGCATTGGTCAACATTGAACGTCCAATACTTCTTTTTCATGATAGTACTCAACCACACATGAATCAACTACTGCTGGAACGTTGAACTCATTCCTCCTACTATTTGCCGATGAAAATTTTAGCCGTATCAGTGCCGAATATGCTTTCCAAAAACTGGTGAAGAATCTTGCCCTACAAAAGTGAACAAATCTGAATCTTGTTGACAAGAACTGTAACCCCCAATGGACCATGTTCCGACTAATGAAGTTGTGAAAGAGTCGACCCACATCATTTCGAAGTGCAGTTCAAAATCCCATATTAATTATAACTCTATCGAATTTCAAAACATGTTGTTTGTTACAGGTGAATCCAACTTTTGTTGAAATCTATAAATGATAAAAATCGCATCACTCCAGGTGACTTCCCTTCTCGATCAAAAGCTCATCACTTTAGCTGAAACTAAGTATTCTAAGATAAAGCGGTACTTTTCTGCCATCAGACAAGCACTTTTGAAGGAACTTCTTTTGCTGTACAAGGACTTTCCATTAGACTGTCAATAATTGTTCAAAAGTCTACAAATTGAAGAATTTCAAAAAATCCCTTTTCCCAGAAATGTCTTCTCAAAGCGTTGTACCATTAGAAAGAAATATGTTTCACACGCGTTGCACATTCTCGCGCGTTTTCACGCGCATATTTCGCAGAACAGAACTCTTCTTCGAACTTTTAGTAAGTTCGACAGCGTACAAGAGGAATTTTGAAAAATGCGCACAATTTTAGAAGGGTTTTTGTATAGCGAAGTAGTAGGGGAAAAAATTGCTTTTCGAACGCTTCGCACGGTACCGCGCGATTTTTCGCTATCTATTTGAAAGTTTTTTGTCAAGAATTTTCTAGCTCTTCTGTATTAGAATTATAGAAGGGACTTTGTTCTATCGTTCTAGTTTTTAGAGTTTTCATTCTCATTTTATTTCGCGAAATATACCAGCAATTGAGCCTAAGCCTATGCATAAAAATCGTATGGACGTGCTACAGTGCAACAAAACAGTCCTCTCAGAAAACAGATATAGTGGTGAAATCGCCGGTCACGCTATCGAATGGTTACTAGTACTCTGAGGGAGGAGCTCTGCCATGCAAGAAATACACATATGTGCAACAAATGGATTTCTTTTGCTACAACGCTATAGGCAAGTCTTTTCGAAAAGCAAACACATTTTGAAATTTACCAGGTTTACGATATTGTTTGGTTATCAAAAATTCTTAGGAAAAAGCTCTGCCTTGTGATATATAAAAGCGATAATGCGCGACGACTGTGAAACATTATTGTGCTTCTAGTGCTGCACCGCTTCAAAAGAGACTTTCTAAAAAAGTTTTCTTCTAATTCTTTGAAATTTAAGACTCGTATGATTACTGAAAGTTTAGTAGAACGTTCTAATGTAGCGAAAAATTCTCCTTTAAAATTGCCTTTCCAATAATAGTTGGTATCTTGATCTAAACCACAAAATTATTCATACATGCGTCAGAGGAACACAGTAGACGAAATCTTGTAATGATTGAATGTTAGTGCTCAACATCTAGCCTTTAACAACTTGACCCCAGTACTATCAAAATGTTACTGTCGAGTGCTATATTGCCGATCTCCAAACGTATGGCACGAAGAAATCTACGGTAGTCCCATCTTCGTCGTACCTAAACAAGAGGTAAACAATGAAGAAGAAACAGGAAATACTACCAATTTCACGATGATCTGTGAAAAGAATAGGCTAGAAAGCGGAACTTTTTAGAGCGTATTCAGGAGATCTGCAGCAATGAAAAACCCTCAAATTAACAGAAGATGCGTTCGTTATACTCAAAAAGGTCAAAGCTCTCAGCGTTAATCAATCCCTAAGAGATGCGCAACGCATTCGACTTTATCAAACACGGTTAGAGCTCACTGAAAGCATATATAACCTTTAAAATGACTCAGTGATCTGTGGATGTATCACAACAGAGGTATTATCCTCCCAGACAGGTCTCGTACCACTTCGTCGGCCCCGAAGGGAGAGAAGGATTAATGAGTTCGAGACGAGGATTGAACCACGAACTGATGTTGTTAAGGCAAACTATAGTAAGCCAAAGCTGTAGTAGCTGCAATACCATAATAAACTCAGACAGCACCTCACTTGCTTTTTATTAGGTCGTTTTATAAGTTTCGCGCTAGAGCGATAAACACCAGACTTATTAACTCGGAAGTATTTGAAAAATCATAACTTTGAAACCGTTTAATTGCGCATTTTCTTGCAAATATTTTAATATACAACTTGCCTATACTTGCTTCAAGATGAAGCTGTCATGGGAACAAATTCGCTTGCTACTTATCCACGTCTAGCGAAGAGGGGAAAATGCTAGTGAAGCGGCGCGCAAGATCGATAGAGATTCCCGTAGATGACTTAAAAACGAATGACCTTTAGACTACTTTCTCCAGCTTTGAACGTCACGAACCACTTCCTAGTCGTCCTTTCTGCAAACGTATCATTGCCCCGAGTTTCGCTGATTTTGCGCGCCGCTTCACTAGCATTTTCCCCCTACGCGTCATTCGTAGATGAGTAGCAAGCGAAATTGTATTCCCAAGACAGCTCCTTCTTAAAGCAAGTATATGCAATTTGTATATGAAAATGTTCGCAAGAAAATGCACAATTGAACGATCTCAAAATCATGCAACTTTAATTACCTCTGGTTAGTAAGCTAGTGTTTACTGCTCAAGTGCGAAAACCTGTGAAACGACGTAATAATTCTACTCATTGGGCCTTAGGTGACATTCTTCAAGTGTTCTTCTGGAACCTGTACTTGTGATAAAATCCCGACAGTGACTCTGACATTATATGATATTCATATTATGTGCGTTATTAGTATCATTCCAGCAAAGTGGATCAGAAGACAAAACCATCATGATATATCATATCATTCGATTCGAGTGCTTTCTTGAAAACACAGCTTCAAATTCCATTAAGCCATAATGTCATTTTTAGCCACGCATGACGTGTGGCCTGTTGCCTATCGGTTTAACAAACCACACGCACATGCGTGGCTCAAAAATAACTTTATGGCATTATGAAATAGTTATCGAGAAATCAACTCAGACTGAAAATACTTGCTGGTTAATATTAGAACACATAGAATTGTTGGTGAGAAAAAACTGGAAAAGACACAGTGAATAATATAAAGAATTCACCTATAGTATCCAGTAGATATTCGCTAGGTCGGTGATGTTTTTAACACTTTCAGGTAGTTCATAGAATGTATTTCATCAGGTGATATCTCTACCCACGGTATACGAGAACGCAGGCTAAATTAAACAAAACTGACGAATATTTACAAAGTATTTGAATGGTGTTTACCATTTGTGAGGAATCTTTTAACTAAAAGGATCTTTACAGAAAACGAGAACAATTTAATGCAGCATCAATTGGGACACAACAAACAGGAAGATCAGTTAGCATTCTTCTCATTTTGATGCTCACTAGAGCAATATAATCAAATAAAATATTGAAGAACTTTCATCCAAGATAGCGTACACAGTGTCAAGAAAAAGGTACGTTTACCAATATGCAGGTATATATAAAAAATGCACTTCCACTAAGCCCCTGGAAAGGGTGACACCGGTTCAAATACCGCTTGACGTTCAAAGCTTTGCAGAATTTAACAATAGTGATTACACTCTCAGCTTATTCTGGGCTAAATGAAGTTACAATTTTCATATACCTGCAATATATCTATGTTTGGCGTAGTGATCAGTGATACAACATCTTAGGGGGCGGAATGATAAGTAAGTTGATGTTTCAATCTCCTTTCCCAACACTCTCTTATAACCAATTGAGGAACGCCTTGTTAAAACGCCTTTGCCGGCTATCTTCTGAATTGCAAAGAGAATCGTCTCGAACAGCATTCTACAAAAGTCATAGAGAAGAAGTTTTTGAGCATAAGTGGAAGCTACACGCGGAATATTCGAAGACTCTGTGGAGGGCGAATACAAGGAACCAATCGAATACAAGCAATGCTACGACCAGCTCAATGGATGTGACAACGGGTCGTGTAAAATGTACTGAGCAATAAAGAAGTAATTCTAATAATAATGAGAATAGTATCAGTGGTACTAAGAACATGATAAAAATTAACGGTAGTAATAACACTAATAAGTAATTCTTCACCAAGTGAGAGGAAACGAAAAAACGATCTCTTTCGCTAGACAACAATTTTCCAAAAGAATTTCAGTAATCATTCGAAAGCTTGAATCTCGCGTTACTGCACTACAAACTACTTTTTCAAAAAAGCCTCAATACAGCGTTGTGGAGTTCAAATAAAATTATGTTTCACACCTGCCGCTCGTTTTCATTTTTATCACGCTTGTAATTCCTTGGAGGTACTAAACATATTGAGCGTGTAGAGAAAACCTTCCAAAGCCAAAATCAAACGTTTAATTGAAGTTTTATTTTTGAGCGGAAAAGAAATGCTAAATTCATTAACAAAGACCGCGCTCCACATGTGAAAACACGATCTTCGTGGTCTATCGATCGCGCTGTCGATCCTCGGCTAGCACACACGCTAGTCAATAGGGAAATGCGAGGAGTGCGTTGAACTTATCACATTCTCCCTGATATATTGGAGTGAAACCGCCTTTCCACTGGAAACACAAAGCGTTAGAATCGTCAAATTTTACTCTATCGGATGGTCACTATCATCTGATCGAAGGAGTTCTGCCCTGCGAGAAATATGCGTGTGTGAAACACAAATGTTATCGCCGTGCTACAGCGCTCGAAAAAGCTTTACAAAACCAGGAACACATTTTTGAATTAATCGGGATTTGAGCTATCGAACAATCACTAACTGCTGAAGAGAAAGAATTTCGTCCACCAAAATATAAGCATGGTAATGACAAAAAAGAGCGGCGCATGTGAAACACAATTTCACGTTGAATGCCACAGCGCTATAGAAAGGCCTTTTCAAAAAACGATCACATACAGCACTACTCCAAGATTTACGCTTTTGAAAAATTTCTGACACTCTTACGAAAAATTATTGCCCAGTAGAAGGGATCTTTTTTTCATTTTCTCCCTTCCAAGAGATAAAAACCCCTTTAATATTAGAAAAAAATAACAGACAGTACGAAGACTGATGCTAGATAATAAATCCTTCCATTATTGTGTGAGCCAATTTGTCACGTGGTCTGGTAAGGGCTCTTGTACAGCCCGAGACACGTGTTTTGTCCTTACAGACTTACAGGCTTAGATAGTAATGAGAGGATCTATTGAAATTTGATCGTGGTCTTAACAAAGCACTCGAAATAAAGGTTAGATAATAAGCCAACAATAATGGTGGTAACAGCAGCAAGGGAAATATCAAATAACAAAGGAAGAAAGGAAAGGAAAAACAAAAATAAATTTATGAGAGCAGATAACGAGACTCACCAACCTGCTACTTGCCTCCGATGGCGGCACTCTATCGATTGATCGTTGGGCTTTCGATTTTTCCTCCGAACAACCCGCCGTCATGTCTTTTCGATGCACTTCTTCTGGATTTTTTCCTCGGTTAGAAATAAAAAAGTTTCTTCGGGAGTCTAGGGAACAGCTTTCATCCTGGAGCTGATCCGAAATCGACGCCTGGTATTGATCTACACGAGGATGGCCTGCTCCAGGCATCACTCACATCGCTGCCTCATCAACTGCAAGTACTTGACGAAGATCTACTTGGATGAGATCAAGAGGAGTAGGAAATCATCTGAGCGATTCTCGGGGAAAAACAGTAAAGAAAGAAACGACGGTGATTCACCGGGTGCCACTTGATTAACGCAGAAGTCTCAGCCCTCGAAAATAATGGTCCTTAGCAGTTCATTGGCAATTAAGGCAACGCCTAACAGACTGAAACAGCCACTCTATTCAACCCACATTTGACCCCTCAATGCAACAAAAATATTAGCATCGCAGCACAAAATTGACGCTGGAGCGTCGAGATGTGCATCAAGCTTCAGAGAGACCGACGGATAGCAGATCGCTGATAGGATGCTTAACACTTGCAAAACCAAGAAAAAAGAATGTTGGGGTAGTGCGTGGTCCGTTCGTGGGAACGCCAGGGCAGTGACTCACCTGGATACCGCATTCAGTGGCCACCCCGCCTCGTATACGCCTCTCTCGCGTCCTACACTCACCCCGAACTAATTTTTCCTTTGATACAAATTTTGACGTGGCGTTAATACTCGATATTGTTAACAAATCTCTAAGAAAAGACCTTCCTTGATTGTGTGCGACGACGTCATTCCAATAGTTATTCCGCTCCAATGCCACAGTAGTCATTGTCGTGGCGGAACCCCCTACAACAGATTGCACGCGCGAATGTCAATGTTTCAAACGGCAGAGTAACAAAGTCTCGGGCCCCATCTCTTAGCATCAGTTCATCCTTTATGTATCTTTTCATTTTGTACAGATTTCTCTTTACTTGTAATTCATTCTAATTTTTTATTTTTTTCATTTTTTACTTTAATTTTTTATTTTATTTTTATTATTTTTATTTTATTTTTATATTTGATTTTTTTCGAATTTTTTTGAAGATTTGTTTTATTTTTCTTTTACTCTTGTTTTTCTATCTGTTCATTGTAGTGGTCTGGCTTCTCTAACTGGAAGGAAAAAAGTGGTGCTTTCAACTTGAGTCTAAGCTCAATTCTAACTTTTTTATCAATGGACACCAAATATTCAAATATGGGTAAAAAGGGAGAGTAATTGAACAGAAGTCTTTCCGTTTAACTGTTTTTAGCTGTGGCATGTTATTATAAATATACTTAATGATCTAGAGTGAGTTTGTGCTTCGCTACAAATTCCTTCATTATTGTTGATAAGCTCCTTTATTCTGCCTACTTTCCAGAAATGCCTTGGTTGTAGGGGGTCGTCAGTGAGTACGACATCGCCCTCTTTGGGAGTATGTTTTAAGCCCCTTTCCTTAGATAATGGGTCTTAGTGTTTCTCCCGTAGTGATGTAAAGATGATACCGATGTCTCCATATGTTCCAAAATTTTTCTGTGAGTTTGCAAGAAGAACTTAGAGCTTTTATGACGTGTTGTTTTGTATTTAAGAGGGGTTGAGCCTCTGCGGGATAGTATGAAGGGTCATAGTCCTCTTCATTGAGTCTATCCCATGGGTAAGGTATTTCAAATTCGCTTTGAATAAAATCTGCAGTTATAAGTATCTTTTCTGATGGGGAGTCTGAGTCAATGTATAACAGTGGTCTCGTGTTTAGAAGGGATTCGATTTCGATGACAACCATTGTGATGTACTCCACTGAGATTTTTGACACTCCTAAAGTCTTGTAAAGAGAGTGCTTTACTGATAATAGTCTTTCGTAAAAACCGCCTTGCCATGGGGCATGTGGCGTGATGTAATCCACTGTATCTCGTGGTAGCGGCCATACGTTGTACTTCTGAATCATTGTGGATGGCCTAAAGGCATTCGTTGAGAATGGTTTCTGCTAATATGAAAGTTGGGGCATTGTCGCTAGCAATGGAAGAGGGAATTCCCCACCTCGCAAAGAAGAGGCGGAGACACATAAGAAAGGCGGTCGCTGTCAAATCGGACACGATTCCAGGTGTACAAGTTTGGTGGTCATGCAAGTTATTATGATCCCGTAACATTTAATTCCCGTTGAGTCTGACTGGCTCACTGTTAATGGGCTAAAGTAATCCAGACCGACATGCTCAAAAGGTCGTGATTTTCAAACCCTTTGATGTGGCAGGTCATCTTCTTGCGGATATTTATATGGAAGGTTATTGTACCGCTGGCACTGAATGCAACGTCGGAGAATTCGTGTTACTTGTGATCGTAGCTTGGGGACCCAAATTTTTCGCGGACTATTGACATAGTATGAGCTTTACCGGGATGGCCCTTATTGTGGCAGCCTCGGGTTATTGCTTGAGCTAACCATGAATTCTGAACTATTAGTAAAGGGATTTTGGTGTCTTCCATTACGTCGCTTCGTCCTAAGCGACCATAACAACGAAGTAATCCTCCTTGGCAGACTTAATGTTTAAATGTGCCATACGGGGTAACATGATAGTTTTACTGTTTGCTAATTGATGCTGCTTTACCAGTACTTTTGCAGCAATAGCTATCTCTTGGCCGGAAATGTGGAAATGCTTATTTGTTCCGGTCAGTAAGAGTAGAGAGAGGTTAATGTGACAACGTTTGAAACGTTCACCTTTTTGACTATGGTGGCGAATGTATCGTAGAATCCATGCTATGATTCTTTTAATATTTGCCAAAGGAAATTTACTCAATGATACGAAAATATCGTCTATATTATCTTTCTTCGAGGGGTTCTGGTAACGCTAAATGCAAATGGTCGTGAGTCTGTAGGTTGGAATCTTCGATGCTGCGTGGTTACTATGAACATGAGGTGCTGGATTCTCTACTGAAGAGGATGCATATTATCGAATGTGTTGAAAGAGCTTTCCAATTTTCTGGAGGTTCGCTAAGGAAGGAGGGACCTTTCCACCAAGAGATGCTGATTGAGTTCGGATCGATTGAGGCCGCGTGTGGCACATTCTGCCGCGTTGTCATTTGTTGTCACGTGGCCGAAGACGATCCGTGGTGTCATTTTATGTATGTGCTCGACGATTTTTTCTATTACCATAAGTCGGTTGAGCATGAGACGTCCAACACTTGTCTGTGGCTTACGTCTTATCCAACTAAGTGCTATTTCCGAATCGGAAAGAAAAAAAGTCTCGTGAATTCTAAGTGTTTTATGAAGCTGTGTAAACACTGCGTTTGTTAGTCTAAGTGCTAGTGTAAGTGCACTTAGTTCCATTCTCGGTATAGTCATGGGAGATTTAAGTGAAGGCAACTTCCTTTTTGCCATAAGAAGATTGACACGACTGTTCTGAACGTATGTAAATGCATGTTGCCATTGCTTCAGAGCTAGCATCTGCAAAGGTTACTAGGATATAGTTGTCGGTCTTGATGCCGATGAAGCGTGGTAGGGAAATAGAGAATCCTTCTATTTCCGTCCAAATATCATCCCATTGTGGTGTATGGACTTCGATAGGATTTCGTCCCGTTCGTATCCCCGTGACCATAAGAATCGCAAAAAAACTTTTGACTTATGAACGAGAGGTACAAGTAATCTGAATGGATCGAATATGGAGGCGAGTGTACTGGTTACTACTCTCTTAGTGATTTTTTGATGAGTTTTCGTATCGCGTGATAGCTGTATCTGATCTAAATAGATGACCCAGAGGATTCCAAGTACTTTGGGCAGTTTCTCTTTTGATTTATCAGGTGCTGCTATTTGGGACATCAAGGTTGCATCATTTGAATTAAATTCGCGAAGATTCATGCTTGACTCATTGAATATTTGCTTCAAACGTAAATAATTGCGAAATGATTCTTCGAGATTGTCAACAGTTAAGATGACGCTATTAACGTAAAAGTTATTCTTTATTTCTTCTACTAATCGGGAGTCTTGCTTGTAAATGCCAAGATGGTAATGAATTGTTGCGGCTAACAGAAATGGTGATGCAATCAATCAAAAGGTTACTCTAGTGAAGCGAAGAATCTTAACGTTACCCTGGATGGGCGGTAATCTATGATTTTGAAGCCATAAACAACGTGTAGAATCACGGTCATCTTCATGGAGACGGATCTGCAAAAATGCTTTCTCAACATCTGCAGTGAGGACTATTCTTTCAAATCTGAAACGAAGGAGGAGTCCGAATAGCTCAGGGAGAATGACGGGTCCATGATGCAATGAGTCGTTTAATGGCGGATTACCCTTGTAATAGGCGGATGCATTGTAAACTATTCTGAGCTTGGTTGTTGGCTTGTTAGGTGTCAGAACAGCTTGATGTGGCATGTAATGGACACGAGAATTGGGTGGAGTGTCATTATCATAGACTTCTTCTAAAATATTTAATCTGAATTGTTCATTAAATATATCATTGTATCTCTCTAAATAATTTTCGTTGTTTTTCTAAAGATTTCCAAACGCTTGCTAGTCTGCTGAATGCAATAGTTTTGTTATCTGGTAATGAGGTACATGATTCTTTCCAGGGAGTCGAACATAATATCCATCGATTCTTTTCTGGATAGTTCTGTTGAGGTCATTCCAAATTTCTGTTCAATCTGTTTCTTTTCTTCATTTACAGAATTTTCAAATTCTTATGTTCCGGCATATTCCAAAGTGCAAAATGTTTCCCATTTGATTTTTCCTTTTTCATTGTATATCGTATTAACTTGAGCTTGTAGAGTCCAACTTTGCTCCCACATTGCAATGTCGTCATACTCGTCATTGTTGTCCGACATTTGTTGTTCTGTTTGTGACTGCTGCAATACTAGCAGTAGGTTGTGGTCTCTATGGTATGACTGTGACGTCTCCTGGGGTTTACCGGTCGGTAAGTATCCGAGAGTTGTTGGGAGTAAATAAGGACCTGATGGTAATTGGATGAGAAGGTTATCTGTTTTCATCAAAGTCCAGAGTTGATCACATCCGAGAAGGATGGAGGCTGAATGGCTGATCTTGATTAATTTCAATTTGGATGTCATTTTCTTGTATGAACTTTAGATCTTCAAGAGTCATATTCGGCATTTGGATTGCTCTTGAAATATTGTTGTGGGTGTACAAAGTGAGGGAAATTTTAATACCATCCTTGTCCCACGCGTCTATAGAGATCATTTTTGACCAATGTTCTTGTACAGTCTGTTCGCCGAATGTGTTAAGACGTAACTTAACTTGTCCCTTTACTTATAGATCTAATTCTTGCGCAAGTTTCTGGTGATGAAAGAAAGTTTGGCGCCTGAATTGAATAAGGCATGTATCTTTTGTAGGCGCTTGGATTGTACGGTGAGCTGTCTTGTGGGCAGGGATGCTGGACGTCCTATAGTCTGTGCTGGTGTTATGTCTTCAGTTAATTCGATAACCGACTACCTTCACGTTGCTGCATTAGTGGGGCCTTTCTGTTGATGTCCACCATCCCTTTTGGGCTTTATACTAGTTGCAGGGTTTGATTAAGGGCGGCGGAAAGGCAGCATGACGAGTGATGGGGTTTCTGACAACTGCGGCAGAATGTCCCTCTGCACTGCGCTGTGGTATGTGTTGCAGATGCGCATATGTGACATCGTTTGCTATCTCTAAGGTATTGATATCTAACCTGCGGCGTTTTGTAACGATCGCATTGGATGGGGTAATGGTTGCCTCTACAATGCATACAACTGTACCTGGGAAACTGTGTTCGTTGGCTGGTGCTTCGTCTAAAATTGAGGGGCGTGTTTCGGGTTTACTGGCGGTTATATACCGCGTTATGAATTCCTCATTGGAGACAGTCTCCTCCAAGGATTGTAGAAGCGACTGCATGGTAAACGATGAACCAGCTATTGTTCGACTAGCCAATACTTTCCTTTGCGTTTCGAGTGGAAATTTGGTCAAAACTTTGGTATACATATATTGACTGTTGGTATGCTCACCCTTTTGAGTTAACTGGAACGGTATGGCCTGCACGTTTTCGAAAAGTACCCTTTAGTCATTTATAGCGTTTGAGCGAAGCGAAATTCTGTCTAACTTTTGAAACAGTTCGCGATGAGCACTTCTGGGTTTGCGTAGTTGGAGAAGAGAGCATAGATGGCCTTTTGATAGTCATCACTGCTGATTTGGAACTTTTTGATGCTGTGGAGTGGTTCCCCTTCAAAGGGCTAATCATATAGTTGAACTTTTGAGGTCTGATATATTTTGCGAATGTACGTTTTCATTGTAGAGTTCACAAAAATTGTCCCATTCCCAGATGTCGCCATTAAACGTGGGGATAGGTATCGTTGGAAACTCCATTTTTCGAACAGTGGGTGTTTCCGTAGTTTCCTTTTTCTTAGTTGGCAATTGGGAGCTCTGTGAATGCTCCGCTTGTTGCCGTAGTGAGTCAGTTTGCATTAGCAAATTGTCGTGTACTCAGAAGAGTCGTCTAAGAGTTGTTGAGAATAGATCAAGGTGTCCCTATAAGTCTGTTCAACATTATCTGGGTCAGGATGTATTTTCCCTAGTTTTCAAGAAAAATATCTAGGCCTTTTTGTACGTTATCACTCATCTTCTCAAGTACAGATAATCCGGCTTGACATTGGACCCTTGTGGTAGTGAGGTCTTGCAATGTTGTGGAATACAGTATTTGTATCTGGTCTTGCTTAAGTTTTACCAGTGCTTTTTCGAGTTGCTCAGAGGCTTTAATAAGTGCCTCATTTCTGTGAGAAAGAACCAGACTGTGTGTCATAGTTGCTCTAGTATGTTTGAAGTGAATATTTGAAAATTAAAATCCGGAACAAGTACCTTGGTACTGAATCCTTTGACTGCAAGTTTCGTTGGAGACTCGTATTCGAACAAAGTCGGCCAATGCACCAATGTGGTGGAGGTTCAGTGGTTTTTGCTGTGTGGTCCCTGGACTTGTCTCAGGCAGTGACCCGATCGATATATGAATATTGTTAGATTGTCCTTACCGGCGCACTGACTTTTGTGCTGCACGCGTCGAGCTTCCGGGTTGCGGCGACTTTTGCCCTTTGAAGTGGCTGGTTGCACTTCCAAGTTGCTACGGGCTGAACTTTAGTCTGTGTAACCGTGTCTTCTGCCAACTTGTATCTTGTAACCGACAAGAGCACCAAGTTCAAATCTTTTATATGGGTTATACAAAACAATGTGGTGAAACCAAACAATGAAGTGGTACCACCAAACAACCTATAGTATACATATATTACTGTAATTATAACATAAGAACAATATAGATACGATTGAGACATATTATTATGTGAACACATGCCCGCGAATGTGATGTATCGTCTTGTGACTATAATATGGATAAGTGATCTTAATTGATGAGATGTATCGCCGTGTGACGATACAATGAATGTTGTTATTAACGGAGCATGACTAGGCAGCGGAGCCCGTTTGGGATTGCTGTGTTCGCCCCCAAGTAGAACACCGGCGGCGGGATCCAGTGGGTGAGATATAGTGCTAGCAGTGGGGTCGCTACTGATTATATATGGGCAGAATCCCTTAACCGCGGTGGTGGGCCGAGCATAGCCATGTGAGTTTGCTCCACCACGTTATTAATATGCTCCGCTCACAATTCTATTGAGTTCATCTGACAACTGTAAGAACTCAACCTTATGATGGCAATTGGTTACATGATAACGAGACTATGTGGAGAGAGCAATAATGAGTCGACAATGAACTGAGGTGAGGTGGTCCGGGGGTGTCAGACTACCGTTCGGATGATGCCCGTCGATGGGACTGCTTGTTGGGGTTGGTGGCAGCTGGGTGCCGCCATCGCCACTTGGACCATTTTCTGTCTAGGTCCTCGAACCTCTGCGGCACCATTGGCTCTCTAAGGTCGTGGACCATCTGCGTTACCTAAATTATCTTGTAATTCCAGAAAAGATAACAGATTTCCGTTGAGAGGTTTGCTATAGATAAGATATATGACGATGATAAGATATGACGACGTTTCAAGAGTATTCCAGTGAGTTGCATATCGTCTCGACAACAGTCGCAATGAGGCGGTTTTCTGAGGTGAGCTCTGTTCGATGTTCGGATGACGACGACAATTAGGCATGATTTCTAGACGAATGAACCTACTTAGTAGACTTAAACTCTTCCCATGGGAAATGCTGATGAAGTGGGGTGCAGATTGATGGAGCTTGGACGATGATATGCAAAACGGACGCCTAGGATGTGGTTTGAGAGGTTCAAAGCTGCATAGACAACAGTCTGGAGGACCAGTGGAGTTCGGGCTATCCACGGAAAGCTTCATTAATATTGCGCGCCGCTTCGCTAATATTTTCGCCTACATTTTCCCGCCATTCGTGCATGAGTAGTAAGGAAATTTGTTTCTACGTTAGCACTATCTCAGAGCAATTAGGGGCAGGTTCTATATCAAAATGTTCGCGAGAAAATGCGGCGATGAACGGCAGTGTTTTTTGCTCTAGTGCCAAAACTTATGGAACGACCTAGTAGTTCAAAAACCGAGTTACATGTGAAGGATTTGCATTGCGTAATTTCAGAGTGGCGAAATGCACAGATCAGATTAAAGTCCTAGAAACGAATCAGCGTACCAATCTATTTTGGAATTTAGCAATAGATAACGATAGGAGGAGTTTACGTTATAGCGATATCTAAGAAACAAGCTGGAAAAAAAACAACTAAGCTCTCCGCGCTGGTAAACCCTTGAGAAATGCGTCATGCCCTCGACTTGCTTGGAATCGCAGAGGTGATTTGAACCAATATTCGGCCTTTGCAATGATTCCCGGTGGCCTACCAATGGATTTATCAAGTCAGTACTGTTATCCTCTCAGACAAGTCTGGTACTATTTCACCGATCTCGGAAGGATGAAAAGCTTAGAGAGCCTTGAGCACGGGATTGCACCACTGACCATCAATTGATCGAAGATGTGTGACGTAGAGCACCTCGAACCACTGCGCCACATGCGCTCTTCAAGCAAACTATCTAACAAACAACGCGAGAAAATCCGGAACTGAATCGATCAACGATCGAAGACGGTGTATTTCACATAACATGAGAGTATATATAAGAAACACTGCAAAAGAGGAAACAGCAGACTTTTCATGTTAGCTACACCCAAAGCACCTCAGACAAGTAGAGGGTGCAAATCAAAAGATCAATACAGCAAGATATCACCGACAAGAGTTAGAGCAAAGAAACATCCTACCAACAAAACCATCACTACCACCCAGGCGAGACATCTGACCAACACTGCACAACGATCGAACCTGACGTCACGCCTGAATTGATTCGGGCCGCATTGTGCGTGGTCTATACGCAGTTAGCCATTACACAAAGTCGACGCTCAGCTTCGATTTGGCGCCAAATTTGAAACGAGATTTTGTGCCACCTGAGCCCTACAGTACAGTAAAGATATCGACTATTTTGGCAGTTTCCACTTTTTTGTAAATACATGTTTATGTCGGTTATATAATGATATTTTTGATGAGATGAGATTGATAAGCTTTGATGACGTTGTTAGGTATTAGTGAGTTGCATATCGTCTCGCCGGCACTCGTGGTGCGTGGATTCTGAGGTGCGCTCTGCCTGGTGTGCGATTGACAATTGGGCCTGATCTCTGAGAAAATGAATCTTTAGTTAAAAGAATTAAACTCTTCCCCTGGCAATGCTTTCTTTGGATCTAGTACTTACTGCTTTCCCTCAGATTTTACTATTATTAAAATATTGCGCGCTTCTAGAAAATTTTCAAAAATTTCAAAAAAACTACTTTCGAAATTTCGACATGACTGAATATATGGTGTCATGTATAGACGCTGGGTGAATGTCCCCTGCTGCTCATCGCTTTTAAGGCAATTCATGGCCTTAAGAAGAGGCGTGGTGCAAAAGAAGTTGCGGTTTTTGCCAATTTCGATAAATCGCTGCAGCTCATTGGAGGACGCCTCGAGGTCGCGATTTCGACCACGGTTTGCCAGGCAGGTCTTCCGATAACCCCCTAGTCACCTAAAAGATTTTGCTCTTTGTAAGTCCTCTTGGATCCGATAGTACTTGGTTATTCCTTAAGCTTTGGTACTAGAGCAATAAACATGACATTTTTCAACCAGAAGTTATTAAAATTACATGACATTGCTATCATTCAGTAGCGCATTTCCTATCAAACATTCCGGTATAAAATTTGCCCATGTTTGCTTTGAGATGGAGATGTCGCGGAAAAGAAATCCGCCTGCTACTCATACAGGAATTATGCGTAAAGGAAAAGGATACCGAGGCAGCACGAAGATTAATGGTGTATTTTGCACAAGATGGGAGAATATGTATTTCGTGAAGACGAAAATGATACTGAATTTTTATGTAGACTCAACCCAAAGCAATGCAAACCAGTGGGGAATATAGATAAAAAAATCAATACAGCAAGAGATCATCGACAAGAGGTTGATCGATAGTGTGACTCTAAGGAAAAAATCGTACCTACCACCGGAGCGACAGACTTGGTCAACAATGAACGACGAGCAGACCTGAGGCCACGCCTAAACTGAATCGATTCGTAAAATGTTCACACAATTTCACGTGCCGTACGTGATCGACACGCAGTTTGCCAACATACGAAGTCGACGCTCAGTTTGAATTTTGCGCCAGATTTGAAACGTGATTTTGTACTAGCTAAGCCCTGCAGTACAGTTGAGATATTGATTTTTTTGATCATCTTCACTTTTTGTAAATACATGTTTATATCGTTTATATCCTGATATTTTCGGTAAGATAAGCTTGATAAGAATTGATGGTGTTTGATAGGTATTAGGTTGTATATCGTCTCGTCTCGACGGAACTCGTAGTGCGCTGGTTTTCTGCGGTGAGCTCTGTTCGGTGTTCTGTTGACAACGACTGTAGCAACCGTTCCACGGAAGGGTCTCTACTTCTCTGAGACTGAGAGCGATCGTGGACAATACCATGGCAGGAACATCGCTGCGGGACCTAGCCAATGGTCGCGCCGCCCGCTGCCGCGGAGCGGCGATCAGGGCCGCCCACTTCTGCGGTCAGTCTCGTTCGTCCTGCTGTCCTGATCAGTCGTGTCCTCTTGCCTTACTCCGCCCTTTGCCCCCTTTGGTTCTCCGCCTCTGCCCTACTCTAGACTTCTGACTCTGCCCTCGTTGTTGTGTATGTGGCCTACATAGTCCATCGGCTCTGCTTATGCTATGTGAGTAGAGCTGGGAGCTACGGCGGTAGACCAAGCCTTTAGGGTTCTGTTAACCCGCCACCAGGGATGGGTCCAGCCCTTGCATACAAACCCACAGTTTCCTAATATATTTAATCACTCACTGGTCCCATCCTCGGTGTACTGGTCTGCTCGGGGCAAGCATAACTGCTTCCCGGGGTCCACCGCCTAGTTCGGCCCTGCAGACATCCCATCCGTCCCATCCATCTCATCCATCTCATCCATCACAGCATTCTTGAAGTCATGATTACATGTCGTTATTGTGGTCGTACTCTTGCTATGTTATTATTGTATATATATATGTATACATTTCAGGTTGTCTTGTGTTGTCTATAATAAACCTGGTATTCAACTTGCTTCAGCAGCAGCAGCCGTTGTGGCAAGCATTCAACACATCCAACTCAATAGCAACGGAGGACCAGTCCCCGTTGCTAAATCTGGTACAGTAGCCGACCTATCCGAACACAGGTCGCTACATCTGGTGCATCGGCCTACCACTTTCGGAGTCCGGTCGCAACATCTGGTGTAATGGCCGACCTTCCCGAACACAGGTCGCCATAATTCTGGTGCATTGGCCTACCACTTTCGGAATCTGGTCGCTACAACGACAATTAGGAGTGATTTCAAGGTAAATGAATCTTTATTTAAAAGAATTCCCATGGAAATGCTTTTTTCTAATTCCAGAAATCCTTCTGGGACCGATCAAGTACAAGAGCTCTATCCTTTACGTTTTTTTCTAAGGCCTACAAGTTGCATTTCTGTTGAGCTTCTTCCGACGCTCGTATCTCGCACAACAAACGAATCAAAGGCTCAGAATTCAGTGGAGTTGAGCGTGATGGACGAGGACAAATTCCCATTTGAGGATCACGATCTCGGAAGTCTCAATGGTGTAAGTTTGTTTCTCAGAATTTCAAAATTGTAATCCTCAAAACCTATGGGGGGCGCTGTGGCTGAGTGGCTGCGATGCTCGTCGCGGCGCTTGTGGAGCCAAGTCCCACCCTCAACGTCTCTAGCGGTCAACAAAAGCACTCTATGGAACGTCACAGCCAGGCTATCCTCGAGATTACTAGGAGTCAAGCTCGGCCACTATTCTACGTCATTAAAGAGAACGAAAAACAAATCGAATGCTAGAAGTACTGGGATTCGCTCAGTAATAATTGTGATGACGGGTCGTGTAAATATAATAAGTAATGAACAACCTATAGATAAAGCGGAATTGAAATTGATGACCAATTGTGCTTGCTATTGCATAACCACGGCAGTTGTTTCCGGGCGGTCGGTGGCCAAGTAGTTAGTTGTGCTCAGCGCAGAGCTGTTCTCTCAACACTCTCTGGCAATCAATCAAAGAACGTCCTGAGGATCACCACCAGCATAGCTAGAATGCAAGGAAATCTGCGTAATGAGTATTGTGCGACGTCTATGAAGAATACGAAATCCTCAAGCAAGTGATGAATGCGATGAGACGTATCGAACTCTGGAAGTATCGGGGTACGCTCAATAATCGTGAAGACGCGTCGTAAAAGATGAGGAAGAAGTCTTCCCTACAAATTCACTAAGTTCTCAGCTCTTCATATACTCTAGTTGTCGAGAAATTAACACCTTGGATAGCGTTAAACCCTTCCGGGGCGTGGACCCACCTACTCTGTATCTCTATCCCCAGCGTGAAACGCACTAAATGTATTATCGTACTGTTTGAAGTGCAGTATTGTTATTTTTCTGCTATATTATATGTAAATATACTATATTTTCATGAGTAGAGAAATAACAATAATAATGCAATTGAAACAATACAATAGTACAGTCGTTGAGTTCCCACGCTGGGGGTCACAGATGCAGAGGAGGTGGGTTTACGGTCCCGAAATGGTTAGAATTAGAAACTGTACGAAAGATCTGCTGTAGACTTCGCGAGTTAAGTAGTTAGGAAGATATGGTGTACTTCGAGGAGATTGTTAGAATGTTTAGGAAGTGTACTTCTTTGTGTATCTCCTCGATATACCATCTTTGACAGTCAAGGGGATAACGGACATCCTGAAGTGATCTATCGCAATGATTTTTTCTGGAATGAACTCGTTTTAGAGAGCGCGTTTGACACAGTGATTAGAGCTGCTCTGCGTCACACGCGAGGTCAATGGTCCGATCTCGCGCTCATGGCTCACCAAGTCATCTATCACTCCGGGTTCGGTGAACTGCTACCAGACTGGTCTCAGTATTGTCTAGGAGGATAAACAGCACTGACTCTATACAACGGGAGGCCACCGCGAGTCATTGTAAAGGCCAAATATACATTCAGACACCTCAAACGATGCTACGAGTGGAGTCAAACGCATGGTTTATCCCTCAGGAATTAATCAGCGCCGGGAGTTCTATACTTTCCTTTTATCTCGCTTATGAGAATTAGAAAGCTTATACCATTGCTCGATTTGAACGCGATGCTTGTAAGCCATCCTAAACTGCTAAATCGGACAATGCAAAATGTGTGTGTGGATCGGTGTAGTAATTGCGACTATTTAATATTGCAGTCACCGATGGGCTACAAATTTATCTGTTGTTAGCTAATCAAGTAGATGATACAACGATTAATTACTTAAATATTCTTAGCTACGTGGCTTGTAACGCTTTACTCACCAAAGTGGATTTGTGCCATAATGATAATTGTTTATGGGGACTACGTTATAATAGTCGTTCCATAAGTTTTGACACTATGGCAATAAACACCAAATCATTAACCACAAGTAATTAGAATTGCATGATTTTGGCACCATTCTATTATGCATTTTCTTGAGAACATTTTGGTTTACGACTTGCTATACTTGCTTTAAGCTAAACTGTCGTGGGAACAAATTCGCTTGCTACTCATGCATGAAAGGCGCTTAGGAGAAAATGCTAGTAAAGGGACGCACAAGATTAATGGAGCTTCCTGTGAACGGCCTGAGTGCGAATGCTCTTTCGGACTCTCCTCTCCAACTTTAAATTTCATGAACCACTTCGTAGCCGTCCTTTCTGCAACCGTAGCATCCCCTCAAGCTCCATAAATCTTGCGCGCCGCGTCATTAGCATTTTCCACTGCACGCCATTCGTGCATGAATAGCAAGCGAATTTGTTTCCCAGGACTGCTACATTCCAAATCAATATAGGGAAGTTGTATACCAAAACGTTTGCAAGAAAATCCACAATTGAATGATACCAAAATTATTCAAATTTAACTATTTCTGGATAATAAATTTGGTGTTTATTGCCTTGCTTATGAAACGACCTAATATTTGGTCGTCTTACGATCTCCTTCGCACTCGTTTTATTTAGTTTTTTCTGTAACTGAAGTCGGATTATTTCCAAAATGCGATAATCGTATGTTGAAAAATCTCATAGCAGCTATAGGCAGAGGATATAAAGCTATAAATTCTATAAGCTATAAGGAATAAAGGAGTAGACGGTAAAGTCTCGATCACAACTTCATGCACTGAGTGAGCACGAGCGTTGCACGCGTAATCATCAGCGAAAGTCATTTCCTGCCACCGTATAAGCAGGGCTTTTTCAAGTCGATCATCACTGGAGGTGAATCCTGGGTCTACTACAAGAACAACACGCGCTACGCTTTCTGGCTGCTTCGAGGGAAAGACGCGCCAGCTCAGTCTAAGCCCAAGTCGCTTATGCGGAAAATTGTGCTCTCAGTTTTTTTGGGCGATTGGCAAGATATGCTGTTTTGGGAGCTGCTCAACATCAAGCACAAACTGATGCCGACGTCTTCGGGGAGCAACTGTTGAGGTTGGCTACAGTGATGCTGCAGAAGAACGACTCAGTATCGCCCTTCTGCAGGGTAACGTTTGGCTTCACCATACAATGTCGACTGGCCACATTTCAAAAATGGGCTGAAGCACTGCACCACATCCAGCACATGTAGCACTGATAATCGCTGTCATCGCAATCATCACCTCTGCCCTCTTAGGCTTTATCCGCAGATGAAAAAAATGTGATGACTCCAGCAAGCTCAAAAGTGGCCATTAATCGACTTCTTTGGTCACCAGCTTCAATGGTCATAATTCTGACTTATTGAATATTTTCTATTAAAAAAACGAAGTTAACAAAAAAGTCGCAATGCGAAGTAAATCACGGGATAAATAAGTGTAAGGTGTTGCATTCGAACCTCTGAAGAACTTATCAGCGATAGTCGAGTGGTAGATCTTGTATTTGATTTTAAGGCGGTGCGGCAAGGCGAGGATGAGAATGGCTACGATGACGACTATTCAGAAGATTCAAGAGAATTGAATTTTCCTGTATGTTATCGTTTCCTCAGCGATGAATTCTTAACTGTATCTTGGTGACATTCCTGCAATTTTGTATTTTCCAGACCCAGAAGGCAGTGTCAGAAGTGTAGGGAATAATCCAGGTAAGTCATTGCGATATTTTCGTCCATTCAGGTCACATAATTTCAATTCCAGGTATGTCTGTATCTGCCGGGCAGGACGACAATCAGAAAGTGCGTGATGACAACCTAAACGATCTGTGTGATAACTTCATGAAGGAAGCTGAAATTGTAAGCGTTGATGGTTAGAGAAATATGTTAGCGGAATGCCCTGATCTTCTGTCGGTGCGTTATTACTTAATGTAGTCACTTATAGACCTTCCTCTAACACAAGGCTCCGACGAAGATGGGTACACGGCCCTTCATCGGGCAGCCACAATGATCATCTAGGAACCCTCTCGTTCCTTCTGGAAAACGGCGCTGATCCAAACGCACGGTAGTTTTTTCTTACTTGTTTTATCAAGATGATATGTATCATCGCGTGGCCTGTGACTTATAGAGCCCGATACAGGTGTTTCAATCTTGCGATCTCGTCAGTCGGACAGTTCCCCTTTCTCGTCTTTTGGCAGTCTTGTGTGGGTGCTCAAGTCCCCACACTAAGAGTTAGCGACAGCGAACGTTTTACACTCAGTGTCCAGTGAAATTATCACTGAATACAGAGCTTGTACACTAGTATATATTAATTATCATATCTATATAATAGCCAAGAACAATCGAGTGTACAACGCTCTGTGTTCGGTGATAATATCACTGGACATAGAATGTAAAAAGTTCGTGGTCGCTAACTCTTAGTGTGGGGACTGGAGCACCCCACACAAGACGGCCAAAAGATGAGAAAGGGCAACTGCCCGACTGACGAGATCGCAAGATCGAAATACGTGTATCGGGCTCTATAAGTCCCCTTTTTAATAGACCACTGACATGAGCGTGTTCAAAAAATGCTTAGCATTCATATTGATTAAGAATCATTAAACAGCACATTACCCGCATTACTCGCAGAAGTTACATAGAAACTTAAACGTATACCAATACGAACATGGAATTTTTCAGTGGAAAGGACTAATTAGGAGATCAGAAGAAATTCGAAATGGAGCAACCAATGCTGATCATACCATAAACCGCATTAGCTGAAGCAATAATAACAGTGGAGCACCTTCCTTACCAGGCAGGACCGAATTAGACAATGGCTAAAGTCGGACGTCGATATTGGATTCCTCGACTAGAGCGAATGACTCTTCGAGTCATCAGGAAATGCATTCCGTGCCAAAAGTTGAACAGCCTACTGTGCAAATACCCGACTACGGACGATTTGCAGGAAAGAAGAGTTGTTAGGTCACGCCCGTTTGAACACACTGGTATGGATGACTTCGGCCCGTTGTTTATAAGAGATAAAGATGCACAAGGAAAGGATACGGATTGATTCTAACATGAGCTGCGACAAGGTTACTCCACCTATATCTGGTACTGGACATTACCACCGACGATCTATTATTATCCCTAAGGCGATTCTTCGCAAGACGCGGAATTCCACGGTCAGTTACGTCAGATAACGCAGGTAATTTCAGCCTGACGGGCATATCGTACGCGCAGCTATAGTACCAATGACAACCGATGTGGTGAAGGTTTAGTGGTCTTGTTGCTGTGATCTGCTGCCAACTTGTGTCTCGCAACGGACAAGAGAGCAAAGTTCAAATCCTTTATATGGATTATACCAAACAACCTATAATATACATACATTACTATAATGATAATATATACATGGTTACGACATATCGTCATGCGAACATATGCCTAAGTCAATATGAGTGACCGATTGTTTACTACGAATGTTATCGTAAGCGACAGTGTTATAGTACGTGGTGTTATTGTAAGTGATGATGTTATTGTAAGTGATGATGTTATTGTAAGTAATAATATTATTGCAAGTGACAGTGTTATTGCAAGTGACAATGTTATTGTGATTGACGATGTTATTGTAACTGATGGAGCATGAGTAAGCGGCGGAGACCATTTGGAGTTGCTATGTTCGCCCGAAGTAGAAGCACCGGCTGAGAGATCCAGTGGGTGAGTGTATAATGTTAGCAGTGGGGTGGCTACTGCTTAGATAAGCGCAGAATCCCTAAACCGCGGTGGTGGGCCAAGCATAGCCTAAGTGAGTTTACTCCGCCACGGAAGCGCTATGTTCCGCTCATAAATCTATTGAGTTCATCTGAGTTGTACGAATTGAACCTCATGAAAGCAGTTAGTTACACGATAACGAGATTGTGTGGAGAGAGCAATAATGAATCAATTACGATTTGAGGTAAGGTGGTTCGGGTGATGTCAGACGACCGTACGGATAATGCCCCGCGATCGAACTGACAGTTGAGGTTGGTGGTAGCTTGGTGCCGCCCTAGCCACTTGGAACATTTCTGTCTAAGTCCTTGAACCTTTGCGATACCACTTGCTCTCTAAGGTCGTGGACCATCTGCGTTGCCTAAATTATCATGTAATTCCCGAAAAGATAGCAAAGCTCCGTTGGGAGGTTTGCTGTATTCCGGCCTCTTAAAAGGATCATCTCCTGTGCTCAATGTCCGTGGGTCAATGAGCTTGAACATCGTGCCGTCTTGCATGTTCGAAGAGGAGATGGCTGAATGAGGAGACGAGAGTTTTCCTGTAAGTGGATAGGGACCTGGAATTGACATTTAGGTGAAGTGTTCAACTAACAATCAAAAAGAAATTGTGAGAAAAGACGAAAAAAGGAAAAAATTAAGAAAGAAGACTATATCAAAATATGTCTTTTGAATTGGTGAATTGTCGGGGACCCAATGGGAGAGGTGTCCCAAGCTGAGCCCGGTCCTATCTATGCCACTACCGCTCGGGGTGTTAAATATGAATAGACCCAAGTTGAGGTTGTTTTATTATTTATTTAGTTCTGGTTTAATTAAGAAAATACAATTAGACTTTGTAGTTGATAGGTTTCCTTGAATAGAAGTTATAGTGTCTGAATTGTGATTCGGTCTCTGTTGATTTTTGCATGAATGGGATGTTATCTGATACATTTGCGTTTTGATCACCTTCTGAAGCACTCACTTCATTTGTTGGCCCAGGTTTATCAAGGGCTATCGCTTGGGATTGTGTATCGTCTATTTCTAAAGATATTAGAAGATTTAGTGGCCTTCGGATAAGACGTCGTGATAGTAAGAAAATGATTGCTTTCCGACAAATTCCTTGTTTGTTGTTGATAAGCTCCTTTATTCTTCCTATTTTCCAGAAATGCCTTGGTTGTAGGGGGTCATCTATGGGTACGACATCGCCCTCTTTGGAGTGTGTTTTGAGCCCCCTTTCTTAGATTATGGATCTTGGTGATTCTCCCGTAGTGATGTAAGATACTGCTGGCTCCATATGTTCTAGAACTTTCTGTAAGTTTGCAAGAAGAACTTAGAGCTTTTATGACGTGTTGTTTTGTATTTAAGAGGGGTTGAGCCTCCGCGGGGTATAATGAAGGGTCATAGTCTCATTGAGTCTATCCCATGGGTAAGGTATAAATTCGCTTTGAATAAAATCTATACGTCTAAGTATATTTTCCGTTGGGAAGTCCGAGTCAACGAATAATAGTGGTCTCGTATTTAGAAGGGATTCGATTTCGATGACAACCATTGTGATGTACTCTATTGAAATTTTTGACACTCCTAAAGTCTTGTAAAGAGAGTGCTTTAGTGTTAATGAGTCTTTCGTAAAAACCGCCTTGATGTATTTCCATTGTACTCGTGGTTAGCGACCATACGCTGTACTTCTGAATCATTGTGGATGGCCTGAAGGCATTCGTTGAGAATGGTTTCTGCTAATAGGAAAGTTGAGGCATTGTCGCTAGCAATGGAAGAGGGAATTCCCCGCCTCGCAAAGAAGAGTCGGAAACACATAAGAAAGGTGGTCGTTGTTAAATCGGACACGATATCCAGGTGTACAAGTTTGGTGGTCATGCAAGTTATTATGATCCCGTAACATTTAATATCCATCGAGTCTGACTGACTCACTGTTAATGGGCTAAAGTAATCCAGACCGACATGCTCAAAAGGTCGTGACTTTCAAACTCTTTGATGTGGCAGGTCATCTTCTTGCGGATATTTATATGGGCGGTTATTGTACCGCTGGCACTGAATACAATGTTGGAGGATTCGTGATACTTGGAATCGTAGCTTGGGGATCCAAAATTTTTCGCGGACCACTGACTTAGTATTACCTGTACCGGGATGGCCCTTAATGTGGCAGTCTCGGGTTATTGCTTGAGCTAACCATGAATTCTGAACTATTAGTAAAGGGATTTTGGTGTCTTCCATTACGTCGCTTCGCCCTAAGCGATCATAACAACGAAGTAATCCTCCTTGTCCGACTTAATTTTTAAATGTGCCATACGGGGTAACATGATAGTTTTACTGTTGCTAATTGATGCTGCTTTACCAGTACTTTTGCAGCAATAGCTATCTCTTGGCCGGAAATGTGGAAATTTTTATTTGTTCCGATCAGTAAGAGTAGAGAGAGGTTTATGTGGCAACGTTTGGAAACGTTCACCTTTTTGACTAGGTGCGAATGTATCGTGAGATCCATGCTATGATTCTATTAGTATTTGCCAAAGGAAATTTACTCAATGATAAGAAAATATCGTCTATATTATCTTTATTCAAGGGGTTCTGCGTAACGTTAATTGCACTTGGTTGTGAGTCTGTAGGTTGGAATCCTTCCATGCTGCGTGGTTACTATGAACATGAGGTGCTGGATTCTCTACTGAAGAGGTTGCCATATTATCGAATGTGTTGGAAAGAGCTTTCCCATTTTCTGGAGGTTCGCTAAGGAAGGAGGGACCTTTCCACCAAGGATGCTGATTGAGTTCGGATCGATTGAGGCCGCGTGTGGCACATTCTGCCGCGTTGTCATTTGTTGTCACGTGGCCGAAGACGATCCGTGGTGTCATTTTATGTATGTGCTCGACGATTTTTTCTATTACCATAAGTCGGTTGAGCATGAGACGTCCAACACTTGTCTGTGGCTTACGTCTTATCCAACTAAGTGCTATTTCCGAATCGGAAAGAAAAAAAGTCTCGTGAATTCTAAGTGTTTTATGAAGCTGTGTAAACACTGCGTTTGTTAGTCTAAGTGCTAGTGTAAGTGCACTTAGTTCCATTCTCGGTATAGTCATGGGAGATTTAAGTGAAGGCAACTTCCTTTTTGCCATAAGAAGATTGACCGACTGTTCTGAACGTATGTAAATGCATGTTGCCATTGCTTCAGAGCTAGCATCTGCAAAGGTTACTAGGATATAGTTGTCGGTCTTGATGCCGATGAAGCGTGGTAGGGAAATAGAGAATCCTTCTATTCCGTCCAAATATCATCCCATTGTGGTGTAAGGACTTCGAAAGGATTTCGTCCCGTTCGTATCCCCGTGACCATAAGAATCGCAAAAAAAACTTTTGACTTATGAACGAGAGGTACAAGTAATCTGAATGGATCGAATATGGAGGCGAGTGTACTGGTTACTACTCTCTTAGTGATTTTTTGATGAGTTTTCGTATCGCGTGATAGCTGTATCTGATCTAAATAGATGACCCAGAGGATTCCAAGTACTTTGGGCAGTTTCTCTTTTGATTTATCAGGTGCTGCTATTTGGGACATCAAGGTTGCATCATTTGAATTAAATTCGCGAAGATTCATGCTTGACTCATTGAATATTTGCTTCAAACGTAAATAATTGCGAAATGATTCTTCGAGATTGTCAACAGTTAAGATGACGCTATTAACGTAAAAGTTATTCTTTATTTCTACTAGTAATCGGGAGTCTTGTTCGTAAGTGCCAAGATGGTAATGAATTGCTGCCGCTGATAAGAGCGGTGATGCAGTCAATCCAAAGGTTGCTCTAGTAAAGCGAATAATCTTAACGTTACTTGAAATGGGCGGTAATCTATGATTTCGAAGCAATAAGCAACGTGTAGAATCACGGTCATCTTCATGGAGACGGATCTGCAAAAATGCTTTCTCAACATCTGCAGTGGGAGCTATTTTTCCAAATCTGAATCGAAAGAGGAGTCCGAATAGCTCTAGGAGAATGACGGGTCCACGATGCAATGCGTCGTTTAATGACGGATAACCCTTGTAATGGGCGGATGCATCGTAAACTGTTCTGAGCTTGGTTGTTGCCTTGTTAGGTGTCAGAACAGCTTGATGTGGCATGTAATGGACACGAGAATTGGGTGGGGTGTTTTATCATAGACCTCTTCCAAAATGTTTGATCTGATTTGTTTATTAAATATATCACTGTATCTCTCTAAATAATTTTCGTTGTTTTTTTAAGGATTTTCAAACGCTTGCTAGTCTGCTGAATGCAATAGTTTTGTTATCTGGTAATGAGGTACATGATTCTTTCCAAGGAAGTCGAACATAATATCCATAGATTCTTTTCTGGATAGTTTATTGAGGTTATTCCAAATTTCTTGTTCTATCTGTTATCAGCTGGATGTCGAAATAACGGAGAAACATCTTCCCGATATCTCCCTCTATCGTTCCTCTGAGAAGGAATATAAACTCCAATGTAAAAATTGAAACAAAGAATGGGTTAACAAGGCAAGGGCGGCGGGTTTGGAAACTTCAGCTATCTCTCGACTCAAGAACAATAACCTTATTTGTCCGGTCCTACACCTTCTCATAAAAACACATGAACTTACATCTATTGATGATCTAGTGTCAACCGATCCATCAACATACAACGTTAGACCTATCGTCAGTTGTATAGGCCTACCAACGGATAGAATAACGTGGTTTTCTAAACCTTATTTTTACTCAGGTGCTCAAATTCATACCAACCCATCTACCCAATACCCAAATGTTCCTAGATTACCTACGTTGCGCAAAACCAAAACTCGCACCTCATGCAGTCATTTGATGTAAATCTATACGAACGTACAAATGACTCTGCAACGCAAGCCATTTTCAAACTTCTCACAAAAACTGAACAAAAAGTAAATATGTATGGCTTCACAATTCAAAAACTAATGACCCTCCTAAAACAATGTCTTAGTTGTCCAATCTTTCGGTGGTCGCGATAATACTTCATGCAACTCAGGGGGTTAGCCATGGGTCAATGTTTAGCACTTAGTCTTGCCTTCGCTTTTATGTATAAGATGGAAGCTCCAGTTCTCGCTCACCGCCCATTGCTCTGTTGTCGGTATATAGACGGTTGTTTCATTGTCTGTGATCGATTGTGCAACACCAAAAAAACTTTATGATCTGCCAAACACGAGGTGATACAATAAACCTTATTTGACAGCTGATAAGGGTGAAGAACTTGTTGTGATTCCTCGGCAGTTAGATATCGCAATAACGAATAAGCTTCTCGAAGATGCTTCGCTTTACCGATCATCTTCTGTAAAGGAATTCAAAAGGCAAAACCGCATATTAAACAATGAGTGGGTCCGTAGGCAAAAGCGGCAGGCTTAAGACCATTTATCATTTCTCAATTAAAAATCCAGTCACCAACATGTCCTGTCTTATACTTATGAAAACACATAAGTTAGTATCCACTGATGATCTAATGTCTAACGATCCATCCATATTCAAAGTTAGACCTATCATCAGCTGTGTAGGAGGACCGACGGATAGGATATCAGGGTTCTTAACTTTAATAACATCCCAGTTGCTAGGACACATTCCAGCCCATCTGACGATACATTCAGATGATCCTGGATCGTCTACGTAACGCGAACCCGAACAACGCGTACGTAATGAGTCATTCTACGTCACTGCTCTATACACCAACGTATCGAATGACTCCGCATTGCAGCCACACATGAGCTTCTGATACAACACCAGGGAGCTGTAAACATGTATGGCTTGTCGATTGAGCAGTTCATGGTCCTGTTAAAAGAGTGCCTGAACTGCTCAATCTTCAGATGGTCCGGGAAGTATTTCGCACAAATCGGAAGGCTGGCAATGGGGGCAGCGACTGGCGCCTAGCCTAGCGATTGCCTTTATGTCGAAAG